>BLSH010000573.1:484445-496747 GCA_018402905.1 Glandirana rugosa
ATCGACCAAGAAGGGATTATTATGTTTCCGGTGGGTGGTGGTGTTCGGTCACGTGAGGTCGAGGTTATTGAGTCAGATCCGCTACAGAAAAAAAAATTTAAGTAACGAAATTCCTTAAAATCCGGAGTGTCTGTGCCCGCATAATTTTTTTTTATTCGTTTTGCAGCCGGGGGCTGCAGTCCTTTTTCTTACCTAAAAAAACTGAAGGGCATTTTAGGGAAAGAGACACAAACAGCTGTCCGTGTCGTTGAGAATCCTGATTCACCCAATATGACGGGAGAAGTCCTCAAATGATCCGTCTTGTCCGTCAAGATTGTCGTTTTTTCTTGTCATTGTCTGTTACTGTTCTTTTTTGCTGTTAGAACTGCCTGTTCTGCCTAGTAAACTCCTGAAGAGGGCAGTATAACCCACTTAGTCCTAAGAGTTGCTGTGCCTGTCGACAAACACAGAGAAAGGGATTTTACGGGAAGTCAAAAAAATCCATTCTTTTTCCTGACGTCGGGGGCCGACGTTTTGCTTATTTTTTTTTAATACGCCCGTGTCTGTGAGGCCTAAAATTCCTTAAAGCAATGAATTTAAAAAAAAAGACATCGCCTAGACTGAGTTATTGGAGCTGGAGTGCACTGGCTTGTGGTGGTGGGTGGCCTTTGTATTATTAGGGAAGAACCAGCTATTACCAGCATCCCCTATGGGGTTGCACTACAGTTGTGTATGTAAAAAAAAAATTGGATTTTTAAAAATGTGATCTCCTTTCTCTATTTCCTACAGTCAGACATTGATAATGACCTGGTAGGAGATTCCTGTGACACCAACCAAGACAGGTATGTATAAATTAATAGACATTCTGTTGATTTGCTTGGTATGATTTATAAAGCTACTGGTAATGGTTTACTACTAACAGTTATGTGGTAATTATGTGACAATATCTAATTAAGTGAGGACAGTAACCATTAAAGTGTATCCCTGGGCAAAACATGTTTTATTGTTGGATAGAGTGGGGAAGGGTTGGACTCTCTGTCAAGTTTTTAATGTTGTCTGTGTCCACATTGGGGATACTCACCCCGGTATTTGTAGCGGTGACCACTGTCACAGAATAAGAAGGTGAGAAAGAATAGAGTGCATAGAGTGGCAGGTGTGCCTGGGCACACCCTAATCACCCTGTACTGTGCAGATTACCCCTGATGCCTGGCTGCAGAGAAAGGAACTAGGGAATTGTTGTCCTCAGTCCCTTACTCTGTCTCAAAAGTGAGACATCAGGGGTCTGTTTAGACCCCTGATATTTCATCAACGGCCCCCAGCAGGGCTCCTAAATAAAATTATAAAAAATATATATATATAATATTGTAAAAAATAATTTAAAAAGATTGTAAAAAAAATAAATTAAATAAAAATAAACTACTGACACGATCGCTGCCCTTCTGACATACAGGGAGTGCAGAATTATTAGGCAAGTTGTATTTTTGAGGAATAATTTTATTATTGAACAACAACCATGTTCTCAATGATTCCAAAAACTCATTAATATCAAAGCTGAATATTTTTGGAAGTCGTTTTTAGTTTGTTTTTAGTTGTAGCTATTTTAGGAGGATATCTGTGTGTGCAGGTGACTATTACTGTGCATAATTATTAGGCAACTTAACAAAAAACAAATATATACCCATTTCAATTATTTATTTTCAGCAGTGAAACCAATATAACATCTCAAAATTTACAAATATACATTTCTGACATTCAAAAACAAAACAAAAACAAATCAGTGACCAATATAGCCACCTTTCTTTGCAAGGACACTCAAAAGCCTGCCATCCTTGGATTCTGTCAGTGTTTTGATCTGTTCACCATCAACATTGCATGCAGCAGCAACCACAGCCTCCCAGACACTGTTCAGAGAGGTGTACTGTTTTCCCTCCTTAAAATCTCACATTTCATGATGGACCACAGGTTCTCTATGGGGTTCAGATCAGGTGAACAAGGAGGCCAAGTCATTAGTTTTTCTTCTTTTAGACCCTTTCTTGCCAGCCACGCTGTGGAGTACTTGGACGCGTGTGATGGAGCATTGTCCTGCATGAAAATCATGTTTTTCTTGAAGGATGCAGACTTCTTCCTGTACCACTGCTTGAAGAACGTGTCTTCCAGAAACTGGCAGTAGGATTGGGAGTTGAGCTTGACTCCATCCTCAACCCGAAAAGGCCCCACAAGCTCATCTTTGATGATAGCAGCCCAAACCAGTACTCCACCTCCACCTTGCTGGCGTCTGAGTCGGACTGGAGCTCTCTGCCCTTTACCGATCCAGCCACGGGCCCATCCATCTGGCCCATCAAGACTCACTCTCATTTCATCAGTCCATAAAACCTTAGAAAAATCAGTCTTGAGATATTTCTTTGCCCAGTCTTGACGTTTCAGCATGTGTGTCTTGTTCAGTGGTGGTCGTTTTTCAGCCTTTCTTACCTTGGCCATGTCTCTGAGTATTGCACACCTTGTGCTTTTGGGCACTCCAGTGATGTTGCAGCTCTGAAATATGGCAAAACTGGTGGCAAGTGGCATCTTGGCAGCTGTACGCTTGACTTTTCTCAGTTCACGGGCAGTTATTTTGCGCCTTGGTTTTTCCACACGCTTCTTGCGACCCTGTTGGCTATTTTGAATGAAACGCTTGATTGTTCGATGATCACGCTTCAGAAGCTTGGCAATTTTAAGAAATGCAAGATATCTCACTATTTTTGACTTTTCGGAACCTGTCAAGTCCTTCTTTTGACCCATTTTGCCAAAGGAAAGGAAGTTGCCTAATAATTATGCACACCTGATATAGGGTGTTGATGTCATTAAACCACACCCCTTCTCATTACTGAGATGCACATCACCTAATATGCTTAATTGGTAGTAGGCTTTCGAGCCTATACAGCTTGGAGTAAGACAACATGCATAAAGAGGATGATGTGGTCAAAATACTCATTTGCCTAATAATTCTGCACACAGTGTATATACACACACACACATGTTTGTTTGCACTTTGTGGTGCACACCCTAATGCAATAGGCTGCGCACACCTATTACTTTTAGACATTTTCTATGACTTCCTATTGCTCTCTAGATCAGGAAGTGAAGGGAAAGTTCCCCAGATAGTAAAATAAAAACCACCTGGCAGGGGTTTCAACACATTCCTAGGAAACAAAAAAAAGTTTTGGCTATACATTCATTTTAACTTGTGACTACATTTACAAAACAGACTGTAGGTTGCACAGGTTTTTTTTTAAAGAAAAACTTCATTTAAGGGGAACTTTGTAGCAAAAAATAAATAGACACAACAATTTGACCTTAAAAAAACGCCCTATCAACATATATCCCCAAAATAAATAAAAACTAGTAAAAAAAAAATCATAACTACTGAAATAAAAAAATCCCTTTTTTAAAAAAAGGGAAAGCTTGGTGCAGAAAAAAAAACTGTGTACACTAAAACTAATAAGCTCCAACAACCCCCCCCCCCCCCCCCAAAAAAAAAGGTAGGTTGCTATGAACCAATGAACAACTGACCTTAAATCAAAGACAAAATTAAAGGCAAGTGGGCCCACAATAACAATAAAAACAAATAAAGGGAATTGATTGCCCTAAGAGCTAGCAATCGGTGTTAAAGTACAGTTTCCTAACTGACTCCAGTCTCCTATGCATTTTTTTCAGTTTTTGTGTCCTTTCCCTAAAAGAGCTTTCAATACACTGACACTATGCCCGCTTTGTGCCCCCTCCCCCTGTTCCCCTTTTATAGTGAGGGGGGTTGGCACAAAACAAAGCCCCCATTATTAAACCCTTCTAAGTCAGTTGACCCACTTTTGAAGGTGGATTACGATTGCAAAGATTTCAGCTGGGCAAACTCTCACATAAGTTTCGGGGGTATCTGCGAAATGTGAACAGGCAGGCTTTGTCACTAACCCATAGTAGACTGGAACCTGAACCTCATCCCCAATGTTGTCACCATTTAAAAATAAAGGCCTATGAGAAAAGCAATTGCAGCCAATAGCAAGGATATATTTGTCAACCTGCAAATTGCCACTTACAAATTCTTGGAATTTTTGTGGGGGGGTTTAAAAAAGTGAAATCATATAGAAACATGTGTTTGCATCAATGCATTTGCAGGTGTAATTTTTCTACATCAGATTAGAGAAAACTGCAGCACTCGATTGCTGTCATAGGCTTCATTCATCTATTTTGTATACATAACACAGAGTGCAGCTGCATCCAGTGGCAGCATTAAGCCATCTCTGAATGCAGCGACTTATCTGCCCTCTTTCACCTGTCTAAATAAGGCCATAGACTACACACTATAAACATTCCTATGTGTTCTACATGTCCAGCATATCATCAGAGGGTGAGAGCATTTTCAGTAACAGCCACTAGATGGCAGCATATCACATAAAGTAAAAACTACAATTTTTATATGCATGACTTCTGCTGCAAGTACTAGTTACTGCCTGTCATACTGATCTAAAAACAGTAATTTTCAAGGCACTGCCCTGGAATATGTATGCAGATGATAGGTTCTGACTTTGGCTATCCTGATCTGCATTTCTGTTCCAGTTCAGTATCAAAATATTGACGGTAGACATACATGAGTACCTAGCATTTTCAAAAAGCAAGTTATATTTTCCATAGAACATTTTGTGTGGTCACATCTGAAGATCACCCAAGGACAGATATATGATAACTGTCACTGCTGACCTGGTCTGTATTGATGCATACCCCAGGGTAATCATACTGATCCTGACTTCACTACCTAGGCAGTCACTAAGTGGAACAAGTATGCAGCCTGACTGAATGACTGGGTGGTGAAGCCTCGTCCAGGGAGAATACCCTTGAATATGCGTCTTAAAGCAACTGTATGCCCTGACCAAAATAAAAAAAACCTGTAAGACAAAGGCATAATGAGCTAGTATGAATCACATACTAGCTCATTATGAAATACTTAGCTTAGAACGAAGTACCCGCACTGTCTACAGCTCACCACTGAAGGAGCTGGCTTGTTGCCTCGGCGTCTCTTCCGGGTTCGCGGCTCCGGTGCTGTGATGCGTGGGAGTCATCTGTCCCGGCAAGGAGCTCTGATTTTCCGGCAGCATCCACCGGACCTTCAGAGTGCATGCGCCGCTGATGTCAGAGCTGCATGCAACGTGAATATTTCCTAAACTGTGTAGGTTTAGGAGATATTCATTTTACCTACAGGTAAGCCTTATTATAGACTTACCTGTAGGTAAAAATGTGCAAGAGGAGGATACAACCGCTTTAAGAAAGTTGAAATTGTTGAAATTGTTCAAGTAGCCTGGTATGGTCCGGGGGAGGGGGGGGTTCTCACTCGCCCCCTCTTTCCTGACCTGCCGGGCTGCATGCTTGGGTAAGGGTCTGGTATGGCTCTTGGGGGGGATCCCAAGACATTTTTTTGGCATGGGGGTTCCCCTTAAAATCCATACAAGACAGAAGAGTCTGGTATCATCTTGGGGGAGAGCCCCACACCAGTTTTTTTTTAAATTTTGGCAAGGGGTTCCCCTTCAAGATCCTCAGCACACAAGCTGCGCTCATCATGATCCGACTTCTGGTGCTACTTCTATTCAAATCAATGGGCTCCCATAGGGAACCATTGATTTTGACATGTCAAAAATGCCCGACGAGGTTCAAAGCGGCTGTATCCAGCGTTAAGCTGCATTTTGCAGCTTTTACCAGCGTCAGAAGTTTTTACAGCTCTAACGCCGGTCCTCAGAACGCGCTGGTCCTGGGTTTTTTTTGCAGCTTGAAAAACACCTATGCCACTTACAGCTCCTAAAAGCCTGTGTGTGCAGGAGGCCATAGAATAACATGGAGAGGCGTTTATAAGTTGCAAAAAAAATGTCTGACACTGCTAAAAGCAGCTGTAAAAATGCCCTGTGTGCATGAGGCCTTAATCTTATTAAAGTCTTAGCTGACAGTGGCTCTAACCCTTATTTGCTCTCTTCAAAATGAAATTTTGGCCAGAGATAGACTCAACCGTCTAGTTTGATTTGTGTGGTGGGTATTGTGTAATAGAGCCTGTGAACTTCTATTCTTGTAATCCTTTGGACAGCCTTTATGAGTTCCAACATATATATTTTATATATAGCTACACTGATCCAGTTTGGACCAACATAACTATATGCTGTAGATACCATACCTGGCTGATGTCCCTGGAAGCTGGAAATCACTAAAGTAGACATCTCTACCCCAGTGATCTCCTCCTGCTTCTGGGTCCCATGCTGAGTTCCTGGCCTGATGCATTATGAACACATGAGGTTGGCCACTCTGCATGGGCACCATTCAGAGAATGCTTTGCATTTTCTGAGTGAATGAAACATGTTCTGTGATTGGATGAGGTGGAAATGTGGGGTGTTGATGTCACACACTTGGCCTCATCTCATCAGAGAACTCTTTGCATTTTTCAGAAAATGTAAAGCATTCTTTAAATAGTGCCCATGCCGAACGGCTGACCTCCTGTGTTCACAATGCATCAGGCCGGTTGCTCAGCACAGAACCCGGAAGCAAGTGGAGGTCACTGGAGTAGTGGTGTCTACATCAGTGATTTCCAGCTTCCAGGACCATCAGTCAGGTATGGTATATATATTTTGACGTTGGTCCAAGCTGGATGTAACATAATACCATGCCTGGAATTCTTCTTTAAGGAAGAGAACATGAGTTATTCTTATAGAGCCAATGATTTTGTTTTACTATATCAGTGATGGCGATGGCCACCAGGACAGCTCAGACAATTGTCCCACAGTCATCAATAGCTCACAGCTGGACACGGACAAAGATGGACTCGGAGATGAGTGTGATGATGATGATGACAATGATGGAATACCAGACATTATTCCTCCAGGACCTGACAACTGCCGACTGGTGCCCAACCCAGGCCAGGAGGATGACAACAGTAAGAAGACTGGCTTTATTTCATCCAATTGCCTTGGAGAAAATATAACATGTTGTTGTCCATTCTCCAGCAGTAACATTCACCTATCATTAATAACTTATATTCATTATGCGAAAAGCATACAAGAAAAAGACACATACTGTATATCATATATGTATGTATATTTTGTTGTGCTTATATGTACAACAAAACCACATTTTACTGCATGGTCACAGGCAAGGAATGGCATTAGACACTGTCACGTGGTAAGGTGACTATATTGGAGTTGGCAATGCCCTTTCTAGAGACAGGGTCACTTTGCTCTGCATGGGCAGAAGAGAACCAAGCTATCTCAACCTAGCAGCTTCCCTGTTTACCTGGGGGCAAGAAACAGCCCTGTTTTTTTTTTTACAGCACATGCATTTTGGGTGGCATAGTGGCTAAGTGGTTAGCATGTATGCCTTGCAGCACTGGGGTCCTTGGATTAAATCTCAGCCAAGACGCTAACTGCTTGGAGTGTGCACATTCTCCTTGTGTTCATGCAGATTACCTTCCATGCTCAAAAGACATTCCAGTAGGTTATTCAGACTTAGCATATGTGTACAAGTTTTCTATACATATGTGTTATTGAGTTCTCCATGCCAGGCCCAAGCTGAGAAGTTGAGAAATGACTTAATGTATACAACTTTGCTGTTATAAGTCTGCTGTTCGCCTCTAGCTTCCTATCCCTGATGAAGTCATGTGACGCAACATGTAGGACAGAAGCGTGGTGATGTATGGATGGAAGTAGCCATCTTGGTACACCCAGTCTAGTTTTGCATGCTGGGTGATCCTTTTTATATCACTTGTCTACCTGAGTGAGATATTGAAGGGACATATACCTTGTGCCTGTGGGGATGTGCGGAATTTAATGAATGACCCTGGAAGCTGATGCAATTAAGCACTTATTGACCTGTATGACTTATGGGTCAGTTGACAAGGTGAGCGTGCATGCCTGATAGTGGTGGAACACATGGTGTATTTATTCCAAGATTCACTGGTGTATTCATTTAAGGACTATCAAGCAGTGGAGGCTGGTGCTCAATATTTTGGGGGGGGGGGCGCAAACAAACCTCCCCCCTCACTCTCACCACCGCCACCAGCCGTGCTCACGCGGGGGAGACGGACACGGGAAGGCAGGGGTTTAGGGGCCTTATCATGAAGAAGAAGATGACACAGATCCGGGTTAGGACGCTGATGCTGCTCGCCCCAGGAGGACTAGGGAAGAGCTGGGGCTTCTCCTCCCAGCCAAACAGGAAGTGGGTCCTGAGACCCGATTGGCCGGGAGTCCTAAGACTCTCTGGCCAATTGGGTCTCAGGATCTGCTTCCTGATTGGCCGGGAGGAGAATCAGGAAGATAATAGCAAATATTAATTCGCTATTGACACACAACTGGATGGGCTCAGGGCACAATGCTCTGCGCCCCGAGCCCACCCTTTTTTGAAGCCAATTAAAGCCTCAGGCTCTAATCAGGCGCCATGCATGTAGATTAGAGGCTGGGCGCATGGATTAGGGCCCTGCGCCCCTTATGGATGGGCCGCCACTTCTATCAAGGATTAGTGAAGTGGGACTTATGCATTCTTTTAAAGTTTGAACACTTAATTGAACTTTATTACATCACTTCAGAACATTGTTCTGTTGCTTTGCCTGTGTTTTTTAACAATCTTTTGGTTAACAACTCAGCGGGGTGTTTACGTTTGTTATTTGCTTTATATTTTAAATATTGTCACTTTTTGCACTATATGAATATTTATTTTATATTGGATGCTATATATCACATTTCAGCATTTATTTCACTTTATGTGAGTTTGATGGGCTGGAAGGTGTTTATTTGGAATTCATTTTTTTGTCAAACACTTTGTTGCTTAGTTTATCATGACATGTCATGTGACTATTTCTTAATTTTTGTATCATATAATGTATGTGTTATATGCTCTGGTGGTTGTTTGTTATTAAGCAACTGATTTGGTTTCTACCTTTATCCATTATCACTATCTTTCACTTTACGTAGTTGTTGTAGCAGTGCAGCACCGATTTTGGTTATATGAGGAAAGACCTCCCTCATAAAAAAATTTCTCTGGAGAATTGTTTTCAAGTATGGTCCTCTTAGGACTGTCGAGGGCCAGATATGACTGAATATATATACTATATACATACATTTTTACCTATTAGCAGTATCCATGTTAAGTATCTGACTTCTCATGCTATGTGCCCAGGTGATGGCGTTGGAGACATCTGTGAGTCAGATTTTGACCAGGACACGGTCATCGATCGTATTGACGTCTGTCCAGAAAATGCTGAGATCACCCTCACTGACTTCAGAGCTTATCAGACTGTTGTTCTGGACCCAGAGGGTGACGCTCAGATTGACCCCAACTGGATTGTTTTGAATCAGGTGAAGTCTTTGAGTTTCAGTATAATCCCCATATTCATGCTGTGCAGATAGAGATTACACCGTGCAACATAGCATGACTCCTTATCATTATGTCATTTAACCCCCATTATGTGCATCATGCTATGCTTACCTGACTTGATTAGATGGTTCTCAGTGTTCTGTTATAATTATCATTCTGAATGACCTGACCCCAGCTTGTCATAATGCAATCATATTGATACTGCAGTCCTGCTGTGCTTTATACACATATTAGAAACCGTAAAGGTCAAACATAATAAAATTATAGCTATGGCTACAGCTAAACCTTCCAAGCAAAACATGATCACCATACACTGTTATCATACCATTGTGTTATGTTGTACAAAGACATAAGAGAAGAAGACAATGAGCCTATGTTTTCTTTAATATGTGATGTTTTATTTATTTGAAGTGAACCTGCCATAAACCTGGTAATGGAAACCAAACATATAGTGAAAAAATGCATAAGCAATGGTGACTTCCAGTGAAAACCACTCCTCAGGTGATCCTGAATTACAGGCAGCTGAAGTTAGATGCAGATATTGGCTGTTTCTACAAATTTTGGGGAACATTCTGCCCGTTCTCACTTCCTCTGCTCATTGGTCACTAAAGCCACCCATCACAATAAATAGCCAACATATAAGGTTTGTGGGAGGGGATGGGGCAACCTAGACTTTTAACGAAAAAGCTGTATAGGTGTGCGCAACCTATTGCATTAGGGTGTGCACTCCAAAGCTCAAACACACGGTACTGATCACTCACTGTGTTTATTCAGATAGGGAAGGGGCCAGTAAATTACTTATTTACAAGCCCCTTTCCCCAATCTTAAAACATCCCCCTGTGTGTGCCCATAGCAGCAGCCAGTGGGAGAGAAGAGGAGGAAAGCCAGCAGCGCTGCAGGAGGTGGGGGGGGGGGGAGCCAGGGCAGTAGGGGGAATCTGATATGCACGGGGTGATTAGGGTGTGCCCAGGCACACCAGGCACACCATGTGCGCACGCCTATGAAAAGCTGAGATATTCTTGTGACTTCAGCTGCCTGTGTCTCTTGATCTGTAGATCAAATGAACATGTGGTTTTCTCTAAAAGTAATCTCTTCTTATGCATTTTATTCACCGAATATTCAGTTTGAATTGTTTAGGTCTGTGGCTGGTTTAGGTATGTTGAAATCACAAAACTTCTAAAATTATCCAATGGGAGGATTTTGATATTGATAAAAATTTCTGCTTGGCCCATAGGAATATGAAAGTCATTTCCGACCCTGATTAATGCTCTCTTTACCCTTCCTAGTATCAATGGTAGCATTATCATGATGGTATGTTCTTAAAGAAGTTAAATTTACAAACCTCTCTACCCCCCCCCCCCCCCAAACCCCTCTACCCCTATTATGGAATAATGCATTTGCTGCAGAACAGGTGCTCTTTAAAGGCCCTGCCTCTAATCAATATAATGCAATAGCTCCTGCTGCAGCATAGTAATTATTTCTACAGCAATCTGCCAGAGGCATTGGAATTATTGTATTGTATGTATAGGGTGTGTTCAATTCATCTAAAGTTATTTGCCAAATGCTCATGTCTGGATAAATCATTACATTTACAGGCAGTACGGGTTCTCTCCACTTCCCTGGATTAATGGCGATCTACTGATCTACTTTGGCTATAGTTATACCTTTATACTGTATATGTTACTTGTTTAGATGTCTGTGTAGTGGGATTCTGTGTGTACTGCAAATATTATTTTCAATGGATTCATATCTACACTATATTACCAAAAGTATTGGGACACCTGCCCTCACACAGACATTAACTTTAATGGCGTCTCAGTCTGTAGGGTTCAATATTGAGTTGCCCCGCCCTTTGCAGCTATAACAGCTTCAACTCTTCTGGGAAGGCTGTCCACAAGGTTTAGGAGTGTCTATGGGAATGTTTGACCATTCTTCCAGAAGTGCATTTGTGAGGTCACTGATGTGGACGAGAAGGCCTGGCTCACAGTCTCTGCTCTAATTCGTCCCAAATGTGTTCTATCAGGTTGAGGTAGGGACTCTGTGCAGGCCAATCAAGTCCCTCCACCCCAAACTCGCTCATCCATGTCTTTATGGACTTTGCTTTGTGCACTGGTCCAAATCATTTGGTGAAGGGGGGATTATGGTGTGGGGTTGTTTTTCAGGGGTTGGACTTGGCCCCTTAGTTCCAGTGAAGGGAACTCTTAAGACGTCAGCATACCAAGATATTTTGGACAATTTCATGCTCCCAACTTTGTGGGAACAGTTTGGGGATGGCCCCTTCCTTTTCCAACATGACTGCACACCAGGGAACAAAGCAAGGTCCATAAACCTAGACATGAATGAGCGATTTTGTGGTGGAGGAACTTGACTGGCCTGCACAGAGTCCTGACCTCAACCCGACAGAACACCTTTGGGATGAATTAGAGCGGAAAGTGCGAGCCAGGCCTTCTCATCCACATCAGTGTCTGACCTCACAAATGCGCTTCTGTAAGAATGGTAAAACATTCCCATAGACACTCCTAAACCTTGTGGACAGCCTTCCCAGAAGAGTTGAAGCTGCTATAGCTGCAAAGGATGGGACTATGACTATGGACTGGGATGCCATTAAAGTTCATGTGCATGTACAGGCAGGTGTCCCAATACTTTTGGTAATATAGTGTACGTAAAATATACTGGCAGAACAAATTAAAATATTCATAGTTACTGTTTTGTTTTTTTATTGGAAATTCCCCAACTTAAATTACGAGATATTTTCTTGCTGATGTTCTTCTTTAATACTTTCAGGGTATGGAGATTGTGCAGACCATGAACAGTGACCCTGGACTTGCTGTTGGTATGTCAATGTAATCCTCTCCTAATGAGGGAGGGTAGAAATATTACTGCTATTACTGGAATGAGAAGCACAATCAAAGTGGAGATTGCATATAAAATATAATGTAAATATGTTATTTATT
>BLSH010000573.1:509751-521051 GCA_018402905.1 Glandirana rugosa
CCAGAGTGACTGGACGGAGGAATTACCACCCCTCCTTGAAATCACAATTTTATCGCTTTTTATTAAGAGATGCCAGTGTGTTAACCCACCCTAGCCACGCGTTAGAAACGCGGGCTCGGGTGGAAAAAAACTTCGGATAATCTCGGAGACCGAGATTAGTCCACGAATTTTTTTTTGTTTTGTGGGGGGGTATCCTATGATACGTGGGCCGTAGGGCTTTCCCCGGCCCGTGTAACTATCCCCCACCGTCGTCCCTATCTCCCCGCCGCGGGTACGCGGATGGCTTCAACAGTGGAAAACAATCTACAGCAAGTTAATAATAACATAGACAGAGGGCGATATAAAGATCCATTACACGATAAGAGGGTGTCCCGGCATCCTTCAGCAGTGTCGGCCCGTGCATTGTGGGCGCATGGGCGCCGCCCCTCTATCCCTGCTGCCACCCCCTATCAATGTGCCCGGCCCCTTTCGGGATGCCGGGTGCATAGTATCCTATGGGGGGGTGTTTTGTTTTTTTTTAAGCACCTGATTAGAGCCAGAGGCTCTAATAGGCTTCAAAAAAAGGTGGGCTCGGGCGCAAAGATTGCGCACCGATCCCACCCAATTGTGTGACCGTAGAGAATTATTTTTCGCTATTTTAACACTAAAGTTCCTCCCCACCATTAAGGAGGCAGGTCAGTGAGACCTGTTTCCCGATTGGCCAAAGCACCGGGCGATCCTATTGTATGCCTAGCACTTTGGCGGAAGTGGAGACACAGAGTGGAGGAAGCATGAGGAGGGGACACCTCCGCCGCCGCTGCTGCCCGCACTCGAGGAGACACAGAAGGAGAGGACACCACAGCCCTGTAAGTGTCGGACCTCCCGCGGGGGGGGGGTGCTGTCAGTGTCACGAGCCCTGTGGCGCGAGGGGCAGTGCTGTCAGTGCTATATACCCTATCTGTAATGCTGAGCTATATACCCTATCTGTAATGCTGAGCTGTATACCCTATTTGTAATGCTGAGCTATATACCCTATCTGAAATGCTGAGCTATATACCCTATCTGTAATGCTGAGCTATATACCCTATCTGCAATGCTGAACTATATACCCTATCTGTAATACTGACCTATATACCCTATCTGTAAGGTTGAGCTATATACCCTGATCTGTGAGCCTGAGCTGTATACTCTGTGCTGTGATTCTGGGGCTGTATACTCTGTCCTGTGATGCTGAGCTGTATACTCTGTCCTGTGATGCTGGGGCTGTATAGTCTGTCCTGTTATGCAGAGCTGTATACTCCTGACACTATGGGTGGAAGCAAGTGGAATATAGGGGACAGAGCGGGTGGATTATATAAGGGGTGGGGCTTATGAGAGGTGGGAGGAGTCAAAAAGGAAGGGTGGGGTCTAGTGCCCCTCCATCCTAAAACTTCACCAGTTGCCACTGTCCCTCAGTAGAGGGATACAGACAGCCCTAGTTGTAAAAGTCTTAAGGCTTCCACCCCAATGGAAAGCTACATGGTTCTGATTCACCGCCTACATGATGCTCTGTATCCTAACCCCAAAGCGAGAATCAGGTTACACTGTCCCATCCACGAACCAACCCAGGGAGCTTCCTGCATGTCTATACTGTATATAACCTATGCCATCCCAAGGTGCCCCTCTTCCCGCAGGGGCAGGATTACTGCACCAAGCATGCAGATCTAAAACTTGAGACTTACTCTTTGCAGTGGGGATATCTTGTGGCCAACCAGGGAAAATACTCAAGTGCCATACACTACACTACTTCGATGGGAGTAACTCAATGGGGGAGATTTACTGAAACTGGTGCACACAGAATGTGGTGCAACTGTGCATAGTAACCAATCAGCTTCCAGGTTTTATTGTCAAAGCATATAGGCATGTGACAGGTACTCCTTATGGAGAGATTTGGGGTCTATAAGACCCCAGATCCCGCCTCTGCCCTTAAAAGCATTTGATCACACCAAGCTCAGTGTGATCAAATGCTTTTGATTTTTAAAAATGGTGCAGTTTACATTCAGGGAAACTGGAATTGATGTAAAGTCGTTGCTTCCAGGTTACTATATCATATATAACTCAACAAAGCTGATCCGGTCTTTGTTAGGCGCTACGATCAGCCAACGTAAACGCTTGCTGATAGATCAGGACTCCTGGTGGGACGGGAGATTCTGGCAAAGCCGTGGGAGGGGTGGAAGATCCGGTCCTGCTGCTTGTAAAAGCAATCCAACGGCTGCAGGCATCATCCTGGCATAACTACTGTGGGCATCATCCCGGTATAACTACTCAAACTGAGCTGAAGTAGATACTCATACTGTTTTTAGATTTAAAGCCAGTGGGAGCCTTGCCCTACCCACCTCTGCCCTAGACAGCTGCATCATGCTGAGGGGGGGTGACCATACATAGCTAATTTTGTAATATGCATACATGTTAATGAGTATCATAGCCATGAGGACCTTATACAAAGGGTTTCTTTATAGAGGTAGTTTTTCTGACCATACATAAAGTTTACAATATCAGATCAGATGTAAAAACTTTCCTTGAGATCTTTAAGGGCCCATTGACATATACATTTTGCAGGTACACACATTATATACTAACTGCGGAACAGTGTATTGTGGTCCCATTCATTAGTCCTTATCCGCATGGTGTACTTTAAGTGTACACCCATGTGAGGGGCCATATTTGCCCGCGTAGGATGCACAGGTATTCTGTGCATTCGCATGCAGGCAATTTGACATTCATGTGGGTGTGGGTGCATGTGTGGGGACGCACCCCTGCACCCACATTGATGTCAAATTGGGAGCAGCAGCTGTGCACCTGTTTACACGAATGGGACTGCCTGCACATGAACGCACGGACCACCTATGCATCCAATGCAGGTAAGCATGGCCCTCATACTAGGGTTGCCACCTCATCTCTTTAAACCCAAACACATATGAAAAACACAGGTTCTGAGGCTAATTTAATGCAGATAAGGCACCAAGTGAGTTTAATTACCACCTTAATCAGCCATAGAACCTGTGTAATTGATATGTGTTCAGGTTTAAAGGGATGAGGTGGCAACTCTAGATGAGGTGGCAACCCTACCTCATACGGATGTTTGTTTTAAGTACACCTATGTGAGGCCTTAATCACCCCAACTCAATATAGCAAGTGCAGAATAATGTGCATTGTGGTGCGCTGTTTTTAAATTTAAGGGTAAAGTTAATTTTTTTAAGCATTAAGATGTGCTTTCAACTATTCGAAAGCACAGTGCACCTTAAATGCAATAAATGAATGCATGTTAACACAGTGCAAAGTGTGAATAGACCATAACATGTATGGTTTTTAATATAGAGTGCATTTGATATAGTATAATGAGGGTATAAAACAACAAGAAATGCACAAACATTCCTTTAGCCAGCGCAATTAGAGTCGCCACCTCATCCCTTTAAACCCGAACACATATGAATTACACAGGTTCTATGGCTGATTAAGGTGGTAATTAAACTCACTTGGTGCCTCATCTGCATTCAATTAGCCTCAGAACCTGTGTAATTCATATGTGTTCGGGTTTAAAGGGATGAGGTGGCAACCCTAAGCGCAATGCAAACTTCCTTAATAGAGCTGCTGGTGATATAGGCAGAAAGCCAGTGAATTAATGAAGAGTATATATTAACCGCGCTCTTAACTAATAAACTGACCACTAGAGGTCAGGGTAAACCCTTCCTGCACAAAGGGTTTACCCTGACCCCTAGTGGTCAGTTTATTATTCAGTATAATGAGGGTGCCCGTTCATTTACAATAGAATGTCAATTTAAAAAATCAGTTTCCAGGCACCTTAGGGTTGCCACCTCATCCCTTTAAATCCGAACACATATTAATTACACAGGTTCTGAGGCTAATTTAATGTATAAAGGGCACCCAGTGAGTTTACAACTTAATCAGGCACTGAACCTGTGCAATTATTATGTGTTCAGTTTTAAAGGGATGAGGTGGCAACCCTAGGGCCAGGGCCAGCACCACCATAAGGCAGCTTAGGCAGCTGCCTTACGGCGCCAGGCCAGGGGGGGCGCCAAACCCAGGCATCCCTCACCTAGCTACAATAAGATCTTTTTCCTGATTGCCCAAAGCGCCAGGCGATCCTATTGGATGCGTAGGCGCTTTGGCAAAGAAGAGGAAACCGGAGAAGCGGAACGTCCATCCGCCCTCTCCACACACCGCCGCTCTACACACAGTAAGTGCCGGGGGTGTGTGGTGTCAGGATAGTGCTGCCCGGCACCCGCGCCGGAGGCGGGGGGGGCGAGGGGGGTGGCTGGGTGGGGGGTAGTTGTATACTGCTCCCTGGTGGCCCTGTATACTGCTCACTGGTGGCCCTGTATACTGCTTCCTGGTGGCCCTGTATACTGCTCTCTGGTGGCCCTGTATACTGCTCCCTGGTGGCCCTGTATACTGCTCCCTGGTGGCCCTGTATACTGCTCTCTGATGGCCCTGTATACTGCTCCCTGGTGGCCCTGTATACTGCTCCCTGGTGGCCCTGTATACTGCTCCCTGGTGGCCCTGTATACTGCTCTGGTGGCCCTGTATACTGCTCACTGGTGGCCCTGTATACTGCTCACTGGTGGCCCTGTATACTGCTCACTGGTGGCCCTGTATACTGCTCTCTGGTGGCCCTGTATACTGCTCTCTGGTGGCCCTGTATACTGCTCTCTGGTGGCCCTGTATACTGCGCTCTGGTGGCCCTCTTGTTTATTTAACAGAACAACCTATCCTGCAGATGTAGCAGTTAGAGGAAAGAGATAAACCCTTTACCACCAACAGGGTGCTTAGAATGATCAGCTTTTATTTATGTAAAATCTTTATCCCAAAAGGAAAAAAAAACTGTTGCTGTAACCGGTTAAAGTGTTAGCTGGAGTTAATAAATCTAAGAGGATTGTACAATCAGATTGTATAGTGTGTGGTTAGCCGTAGATGGGTTACCATATGAGGGTGGGGGGATGTAATGTGGAGGGGAAAGAAGGTGGTTGTAGGATGAGGGGGGGCACCAAAATGCACCTTCGCCTGTGTGGACAAAAATCCTTGCACCGGCCCTGCCTAGGGCACCTCCTTGTCTACACAGTATAGAGTCAGCAAGTTGTTACCAGAAATCTTTATACTGATTGTCTATTTCAGCTGCTGCACATTGACTTGTTTTCCGCTACTTGCAGGGCAAGGTTCTATGAAGGCAGTGACTTGGTTGCTGATTCAGGGGTGACTGTGGACACCACAATGCGTGGAGGAAGACTTGGCGTGTTCTGTTTCTCACAAGAAAACATTATCTGGTCCAACTTAAAGTACCGCTGTAATGGTAAGTTATCCACAGTTTTAAAAAACCTGAGGCTGCTGATCCAAAAAGAAAGCCATCTTATAGTAAACTGTTGTCTATTACAGGAATTTTATTGCA
Source organism: Glandirana rugosa (assembly GCA_018402905.1). NCBI lineage: Eukaryota > Metazoa > Chordata > Amphibia > Anura > Ranidae > Glandirana > Glandirana rugosa. The sequence goes on from BLSH010000573.1 coordinate 515,174, forward strand.
CACAGATATCTGTTTGGAATCCAGCTCCTTATAGGACTTTGTTATTTATCTTATTCACACGCTTGCCTTCAAATCAATTTAAACCTAGCCTAGAATAACTAGGAAATGATTGTGCAAAACCAACTCCCACAGTCTCTCGCTGTCCATTCAATTGATAAATAATATCAATGGATCGTAAGTTTACAAGCCACATGGCACTCATGTATTTTATACCTGTACCCCCCTAAGCTCCATCAGGTTTGGCAATATGCAGATCTGGTCAAATGAATTTATTTTGTAGGCTCCCATAGTTGTATAACTATGACGATGACCATTCAAATTTGTTTCTACTTTGCTGGACATTACAGTTTAAAGGATCTGTTCCTGCCAGGGCCGCTGATAAGGGGGGACCACCAGCCCTGCCGTACCAGGCCCAGATCTGCCATCTCAGCAGGGGGAGCCTAGAGGTAGAGCGGGGTGGGGACTCACAAATCCTGTCCATCAGTAAGCTAATCCCCCACGGTGCAGCTATTTAGAAAACAAACGTCTCCAGGTCCCCCGTGCTCAGCGGAGACTGGGGGACATTAAGCAAACTATTTCTTCACTTTCGGGTTTAGGCAGGTTAATACCCCGCAGTGCGCTACACAGTGAATCCCGGCCTCTTCAATATGATCCACACCATGGCCGGCCGGGAGCACTGCGACGGATTAATCCGCCTAAACCCAAAGTGAAGAAATAGTCCGCTCTCTGTCCCCCTGGCCCCTACAGCATGCAGGGGGCCCGGAGACATTTGTTTTCTAAATAGTTGCACAGCGGGGGATTAGCTTATTGAAGGACAGGAGCTGGGAGTCCCCTGCCCGCTCTACCTCGCCCCCCACCAGTTTTCTTCAGCCCTCCTTGTTGCCTAGCTCTGTGGTGCCCAGGAGGAAGGGAGAGGACAAGAAAGGATTTTGCTTGCTTTGGAAACCGTAGCTTGGCATTGCATGCAATTATTAAGCTTATGATCTACCAAAACCCCCAGATAATTCACTGTGGATTCCCCCAGTTGTTCTCCCCCTAGTATGTACGATGCATGCATATTCCTAGCCCCCAAGTGCATAACTTTACATTTGTCAACATTAAACCTCATTTTTCAAAATTTTACAGAGTTGATGTTGCAGCGTCCGTGGATGCTGCTTTTGGCCGCAAAGTTTTGCAGGCGGGAGTGTGAGGCGCGTCTGGCACCTCCCAGAGAACTCGTCTGTTGGGTACTGTTGCTGTTGCCCACCCCTCATTGTGACACTGCTTTGGGACATCCCCACATGTCAAGAATAGAGGCTGCATCCGTCAATGAACGAATGAGAAAATAGGATTTTTTGACTTACCGTAAAATCCTTTTCTCTGAGTTCATTGATGGACGCAGCACCCACCCCTCTTTTGTTGAGTTTGTACTGCTTGTTATGAACTGAGTTGCTGAGCAGGGCTGGAGGGGTTATGCCAAGTGAGGACTGCATCCTGGGAGGGGCTGTGTCTGCTTTTAGCTGAACTACGTTCTGCCTAGTCCACTCCTAGTGAAAGGTGCATAACCCCCACATGTCAAGAATAGAGGCTGCATCTGTCAATGAACTCAGAGAAAAGGATTTTACGGTAAGTCAAAAAATCCTATTATCTCCTAAGCCTGTGCGGTTTAAGAGATATTCCCCCTGCAAGCAGCTGCGATGTCCCGGTGCATGCGCCATATATGTCCCGGCGAAGGCCCGGCACATAGCGCCAGACCTTGCCAGAAAGACGGGTTCCCGCACGCATGCGCGGGAGTGATGTCTTACGGCTCCGGCCAGTCACAGCACCGGAGCCGTGTTCCCGGAACCAAGATCTGAGGGAAGATGTCCGCTCCCTCAGAGGGGACTGAGCAGCCCAGTCGGATCTTCGTTCCAAGGTGAGTATTTCATAATGAGCTATTGTCTTGCAGTATTTTTTTTTTGTTTTGTTTTTTACTGAGTATACAACCGCTTTAAAGTGTTATTGAATGCAAAGTTTAAAAAAATTACAAACATATTGTACTTACCTGCTCTGTGCATGGGGTTTTGCACAGGGCAGCCCCAATTCTCCTCTTCTTGGGTCCCCGCCGGCGCTCCCCTCCCTCCTGTCAAGTGCCCCCAGAACAAGCAGCTTGCAATAAGGGCACTCAAGCAGGCTTGCTCCTGAGCCGCTGCTCTGCATGTCCATTCAGACATGAAGCCACAGCTCAGCCCTGTCCCCTCTCTCAGCTCATTGGTTCACTGGCTGTGATTGACAGAAGCGGGAGCCAATGACTGGCTGTATCAGCCAATGAAGAAGGAAAGTTCCTGGAGAGCCAATGCTCTCTTGTACATCGCTGGATCGAGATGGGGCTCAGGTAAGTATTAGGGGGGCCTGGAGGAGCTGCTGCACACAGGTTTTTTGCCTTCATGCATAGAATGTATGAAAGGTAAAAAAAAACCTTCAGTCTTTAGAACCACTTGAAGGTTCTTGCCACATAAAGCCATTTAAGAAACTGTGGGCCCAAGGCAAACATCTTATCACGCCCCACAAGAGACAAGGCATGCCAGTACCAAATACAGAGAGGCAGAAAGTGTGAAAGCTACAAGCTTCGCATGCTGGCTATTCCAAGCTTTGCAGGGTCGGTGTGGTAGGTCATAAACACTTTCATTTATTTAATATATTGATGATCTGAAAAAAAAAAGCTTCATTGGTGCTCCCTTTGTAGAACACCCACAATGCCCTGTGACACCGCTGTCATGGGAGCGCACATTATTCAACTTTTATTTGTAAAACAAAGATTTTATACATACAGTACATACTAAGAAAAAAGATATACCATCCGTGTAAAAAAAACATGAATTAGTCTTGACCCAATTAGTATCATTTCAAATTTTAGTTAGGATTTTCCTTGACAAATTTTGTAACTTTTTCCCTTTATGCATTATATACATAGCATAGATGCTCATTATTATGGTTTACAAATAATTCTTCTTTTCCAGACACCATCCCAGAGGACTTTCAAGCTTTTCAGGCTCAGCAGTTTACATCGTAAAGCAATTCAGAACCACAGAGGGCGTTTATTTTTTCTTTTGGTGTAATCTTGGTTTTATTTGTTAATAAGAACACAGAATCTGATGTAACAAAGTTTTTTTTATACCTACTGTACATGAATGTATGTGAAATAAGATACAATAAAGAAACGTTTAAAGTTACCGAATACTGTTGTAATCTCATATACCGCGACAATTCATTCGTGGAATTTGTTGTATTTATCATTTAAAGTAGAATTATTTTGTGAAGCCTAAAAAAATATTTATAATGTCAAAATGATCAATAAATCCAGAGTTATAGGCTGCTGAATATAATGTATATGCAAATCGCCAATTTTCTTGTCCAGTTTGACTTGCCTCTTTCTGCCTTTCAAGCCTCTCTATAGGCCTATTTTTTACATCACATGATTGGTCTGATCTGCATGGGTTTCATTTAGAACATATAGTCTTTGGGGGAATGCTTAATACTTGTGCTATTATTTATTGTTGTATGTCATTGGAGGAATTTTCCTTGACTTCAAAACCCAGTTACACAACAGGAAGTAATTGAAAAAAACCTCCTTAACCACTTCCAGACCAAGCCTCTTTTTGGAGTTCGGTGTTTACAAATTAAAACCAGGTTTTTCTGCTAACACCCTAAAATGGCGGTGATTGCAAAGCTTTGTCACACTGTATTTGCGCAGCGGTCTTACAAGCGCAAATTTTTTTTAAAAAAAATTCCCTTCTTTGAGTTAAAAAATAACACAACAGTGAACTTAGACCACTTTTTTCAATATTGTGAAAGATAATGTTACGCCGAGTAAATTGATACCCAACATGTCATGCTTCAATTTGCGCCCGCTCGTGGAATGGCGACAACCTTTGCAACTTGAAAATCTCCATTGGCGACATTTAAAAATTTCTACAGGTTACCAGTTTTGAGTTACAGAGGAGTTCTAGTACAAAAATGATAGCTCTCGCTGTAACGATCATGGCGATACCTCACATGTGTGGTTTGAACACCATTTTCATATGTGGGCAGGACTTACGTATGCGTTCGATCCTGCACGCGAGCTCGCAAGGAAAGGGCGCTTTAAACATTTTTTTAATTATTTATTTTACTTTTTATTTTTACACTGTCCTTTTAAAAAATAAATTTTGATAAATTTTATTCCTATTACAATAAATGTAAACATTCCTTGTAATAGAAAAGGGCATGCCAGGAACACTTAAATATGAGATTTGGGGTCAAAAAGACCTCAGATCTCATATTTACACTTAAATGCAATAATAGAAAAATATGGCAGTGAAAAAAAAAGTCCCCTTTAAGAGCTATGGGCGGAAGAGACTTGTGACGTCGCTTCTGCCCTGCAATGCTATGGAGCCGAGTGGGTGGCTTCCAGTGCAGGGGGGAGCGGACCCGATCGTCTCTGCTGCTACCAGCGGAGATGACGGGAAAGCGGCGTGGGGGCACCTCTCCCCCTGCTGATAAAAGTGATCTTGCGGCAAATCCGCCACTGGGACCACTTTTATTACACGCAGAATCGCCGGCTGAAAAAAAAAATACCAGGGGTTATGGTAGCTATCTGACAGCGTATGATGGAGGTGGTCCGGAAGTGGTTAATGGAGTACGGCCTGGACAATAATAGCGAAATGTTCATTCAACACTACCACCCTCAAGGCAGCTTATAAAGTAATCCTGTGGTGGTACTGGGTCCCTGCTAGGCTTGCTCATGCCTATCCTGCAGCAGTGACAGATGGTTTTCGGAATTGTGGTCAGCGTGGGGATGTCCTACATATATGGTGGTCTTGCCCAAGTTTGATCGGCGTCCGGTCAAGGGTCCTACCGCAGACGTTATTAAATGTGACGGTTCGAAAGGATGCCCAGCTGGCTCTCTTGCATTGCCCTATACATTGGCCTCTTTACACCCAAGCAGAAATTGGCCTCATAACTTTTTATTTCTGTCAAACGGACCATTGATCATTCATTGAAGACCCAAGCTGTTGCCTTCCGGAGGGTGAAAACCAGAATGACCGGTCTGATGGTTAATGAGCAGATGTCCAGTATATTGAGGGATTCACATGCAAAATATTTGAAAATTTGGGAACCGTGGATAAGTTATTGCTTCCCGTCCCTGCCCCAACTAGCTATGGTCAACTTTAAACCTTGCTCTTACTTGCCCTCTCTTGGGACCGCTTTCTTCTTCTTTCTTCTCTTCTCTTTACCTGTTTCCTCCCTTCATTCCTGATATGAAGGCTATGAATATACTGTAGATTGCTGTCCTCCAGGGCATAGAGTAATATAGCCTGTGATATCTGCCTAATTCTTAACTTGAAAAATATAGAAAACTGCGCTCACTCTGCCAAATAATAAATCCCTGTGTACACAGCTGCAACAATAAAGTGTGATCTCTACACCCCAAATACAAATTAAACCAAAACAAAGCTGCGCTTGTGAAGGGACATAAAGAACCAAACATATATAAGTGAACAATGTCCGTAGCTGGGACAAATTGATAAAAGCTAGTGAAAATAATCAGAAAAATCCAATCTTAGAAGCAACTCAAAGTCCATAAATTAAATCCTCCATACAAGTGAATCTGCATGCATCACACGAGTCCAACAGTGAACAAGACCTCCACCACGATCAATTGTGCCCTTACCGGAACTTATGGACCTCTTATGACAGGAGGTCAGACACACATGTGTGGATTATGCCTCCACCAGGCCACCTCGATCTCTGGTTCACGGGACACCCGGTTGAATCAATTGGTTCCTCTCCTGTCCTGGGTGGGAAGTCGGAACTTATGGACCTCTTATGACAGGAGGTCAGACACACATGTGTGGATTATGCCTCCACCAGGCCACCT
>BLSH010000573.1:528649-558690 GCA_018402905.1 Glandirana rugosa
TCAGTCGTCGATGTGAAAAACGTCGACGACTGAAAATTTTCCCACCTTGAGGCGAAATTCTTCCAAAGAGACAAAGTTATAAAATAACTTCAAAGTTTTTAGTATTGTTCGGTACCAAACGGGTGCCTCCCCGCTGTAACCTGTCTGTACATTTATTTGTCGCATACTTGTACATTACTCATTGTATTGTCATTTGACAATGGTCCTGGTATTTCCTGGTTCAATTCTTAATTTGGTTTTGTTTCGACGCGAACACTTCCCTGTATTTCTTGGTTTGTATATATTCACTTGTTACAGGTGATTATTTTCACTAGCTTTTATCAATTTGTCCCAGCTACGGACATTGTTCACTTATATATGTTTGGTTCTTTATGTCCCTTCACAAGCGCAGCTTTGTTTTGGTTTAATTCTTAACTTGGTCCTTTATGGTCCTGGTAACAGTTTACTGTTATGTTACTCATTACATGTTCATACGCTGTTTATTTACATGTCTGTCCAATGTCGCCCCTCCGTGGGCAAACCATGGCTTGTTATGATTTTTGAAACTTCAATAAAATATTGAAACAGAGAAACCTTCTTAAAGCGGAGTTCCACCCTTTTAAAAGTCAGCAGCTGCAAAAAGTGTAGCTGCTGACTTTTAATAATCAGACACTCACCTGTCCCACAGTCTAGCGGTGCAGCTGCCCCCTGCCTCGCTTCTCTCCCCCTCCTCCGTGCGGCGTCGGCATAGCAAGTGTGGGCACTCGGCTTTGGCTTCAAAGCCAGGTGCGCACTGCGCATGCGCGAAACGTACTGAGCACCGTGGATTGGCTGGGCAATCTTCTGGGACCTTTGATGTGTGCCAGAAGATTGCCGGGAGCGAGGGGGGAGAGGTGAACTTCCTTCCGGCTCCGCGGCGCCAGGCCAGGAGAGGAAGTGGGAGCTGGATACCTGTAAAAAAACAGGTATTCCCCCTCCCCCCCCCCCAAAAAAAAATGGCATGCCAATTGTGGCATGTCAGGGGGTCATCTGCATTTAAAGCGTAAGTCCCACTTTTGGGTGGAACACCGCTTTAAAGTGAGAAGAAATCTCTCAGCACAATAGATATCACAGATATCTGCTCTTCTCCCGATCCTGTGTTCATTTTCTGTACTGATGAGCCTCCAAACAAATAGAAAGTGTGAACCTCCCAACAGGTACAGACAGCAAAAAAAAAAAAACTGACAAAACGTTTTAATACTTCCCTGTTTAATCCAAAAAAGGTAAAATATGTTTTGGCTGGAGTTGTACTTTAGAAATGCCAGAGGTTTATTCCTGTATATCTAAATGCTGGTCAACAGGCTGTTTCATTTATGGTAAGGCCATCAATATAATAAGCACCTTTTTATACATATTTGTGGCCATAGTTCCATGATTGCAGGTTATATAGCATGCCGTATTTGGTACTGACTGGGCCTATTGATCTTTAGATATACAGAATTTCTATCTGAGTGAGGCCTATGCCAACATTTGCACACTGGAACGGAGCTGCTTAAGATTCTTTCCATAAACTCAACTCTGTCCAGTGACTGTTCCTTGGAAGGCGGATTGGAGGAAAGGAGCACTGTCTGTATTCTGTTGCTGGAATACAGCAGAGCAGACCACATGCTGATGACCGCTTTCTATTCACATCACAAGAAATGTCATGTTATAGTAAACCCATCATTTTATTTCATGTACCATAGAACATACAAACCACTAAACACTATTGCCTAAATATGGATTTATAGGAAAAGGTTATTTTGTAACACAAATGTTCCTAGTCTATGCAGGACATAAAAAGCTCATATTCAAAAACATCTAAGTTTCTGTTTGGTGAAAAACAATAATCCTGTGCACTAGAGAATAGAAGAAGAAAAGCTACAAGCAAAAAAGTCAAAAACACTCTCCAAAGACTAAATTAAAAAATTGCTGCTCTATTGAAATATTGATGTCACCCTCTATACAATCTTAATACAATGAAGTGTGAATTCTACATACACAAAATATAAATTACAAAACACTTTGTATTTGTAAGTCCAAAAAAATGTGGCAAATTGATGGCCTTCCCCACTGCAACCTTTTGGGTGTATTCTCACCTCAATATATTGACCATCACAACATAGATCAATAACATGCTCCTATGTAATCACTCAGATCCATATGTCTTCAGAATGGGTGGATTATGTTCAATCCTCCAGCTATATTTGTTCTCATTTTCTCTTTCTCTCAGAGTGAGAGAATGGTGTTCATGGACTGGAGGATTGAATGGTATCCATAGCTATCCTTCTTGATGACAGCAGATGAGTGAGATTTAAATAGATATTTATGCTCAATGGTTTTAAAAAGGAGCAGCCTTTTTTAAATGTGGTTTTAATGATTAAACAGTGAGCACTTGGTTGGATTTTATTGTATTCTATACATGCTCACTACCAGGATAAGGGCTACTGCTAGGCAAACTAGGCAGCCACCTAGGGCGCAGCCTTGGCCAGTGACGTACCATTGGGGGGGCATCACATTCTCACATTCATACTGTCATCTCCTCATCCCCGGTGGATGTCACCTCTGGAGCCACCATCCCTCCCCTGCACACACCAGTGCATCTGCCCATAGCAGAAGTGAGCTGAGATCCTAGCACCGGACAAGGTAATTTACTGGCCAATGGTGATCATGGCTCGCTGCAGCTGAAGTTAGCCCAAAGCCCCAATTGCCACCTGTCATCACCTGCCAGCATGGAGCCCGGGTGGAGGTGTTAGTATGGCCAGTCTGCAGGAGTGCACAGGAGGAGGAGAGGGAACTGGCAGGTGGACCTGTGGGAGTATTGAGCGGGGATGAACAGACCAGGTACTCCAGCCATGTGCTGCTGTGTCCAGCAAGGTGGCTCAGGTCAGTTGAATAACAGGGCAACACACATCACAGAGGGTTGTATAAAGTGTATTTTACAGGTACAGATGTTTTATGGGGGGGGAGGGGGTGCAAGTAGCCAGTCTTGCCTAAGGTGCAAAATAATCTATCACCAGCCCTGCTCACTGCACTGACTTACCCTTCCACCATCTGAGCTGATGGTGATGATTAGAATCTCAGAGGTTACAGTAGGAGCTAATTATATTATCTGATGACCATATGTGGATCTGAGTGATTACATGGGAGCATGTTATTGGCCTTTGGTGTGAGGGTCAATATATTGAGGCGAGAATCCACCCAAAAGGTTTGCAGTGGTGGAGGCTTTCATTTGCAACATCTGCACTGTTTTGGAGTAATTTCACATTCATTGTGTTACCATGAGGTTGATTTACTAAAGGCAAGTGCACTTGCAAGTGCAGTCACTGTAGATCTGGGAGGAAAATCTGAAATGCGTGGGGAAAGCTCTGCTGATTTCTATCATCCAATCATTTGCAAGCAATAATTCAGTTTTTTTTATTTTCCTTGCATGTCCCCCTCAGATCTACAGCGACTGCACTTCCAAGTGCACTTGTAGTGCACCATGGATTTGCCTTTAGTAAATAAACTCCAATGCATTTTGGCACATTTTTTTCTTTACTTTCTTTGGATTTACAAATACATTTTTCGTGATTTACATTATATTGTGTATGTAGAATTCACTCACTGAGTTTTGATTTCATTGTAGTAATCTGGTATACAGGGTGACCCCACTATTTCAATAATGCAGCACTTTTTTCATTTAATTTCTGTTCAGTGATTGACTATCTGGTCTTAAGAGTTATGTAGCCCATATAGAACCTTCCATGCATTTCTGTAACAGTGATATACACAATCAACAATCAGGAAAATACACGGGAGGCTCCAACTTTAGCAAAGAGGTACTTTGTTTTGAAATGTTATTGTAATAGCATATCAGAGGCGGACTGTTGGCCACAAAAACAGGCTGATTTCTTTCCACCTGAAGGGTTCATGCACAAGCTGGTGAAATCTGGCAGCACAGTCTTCAAAATGCTACTTCTATGTTGGGTGGAAACCACCCCACTAAGGGTTCAACATAAGCGCAAATTGAATGCAGATATTTCTGCATCCAATTCGCATGACAGGCGAGTGTGACCGGCTCTCAATTGAGATGGTTCAAACATGTCTGGGGTGGCCACGGTCCGCATTCCAAAAGGGTCCGGTGCATGTTTGTGTCTGGTTCAGGCACAAATTCAGGCAAAAATTCAGACCATATTCGCACTGAACAGAAGTGCACTTAACCCCATGATGGGAACCGCAGCTCAACATATGTGAACCCGGCCTCAAAGACAATCAGACTTAGCAATGGCTTTTGGACTATCTTCATGCCAAACACTAAACTTCATCAAGCATATCCACTTCAAGGGTCAACCTGAATTTTGCAGCATTTGTATGCAGTTGTTACTTCTCAAAGTTTTTCTTTTCTTTTACATTATTTCAATGCATCTTGCACACACACCACATGTAGACTGCCCTTGTTGAACCTAAATAAACATGAAATATGTAAGCTATTAAAATATATTGTCCATGTTGTCTCCCCACCATGAAGGGGTTGTCCCATCTGCCCAACATATGGATATACAGTATATAGTACTGTGAATGCAATGCAACAATCTGAACCTTTTTTTTTTTTTTTTTTTTTTTTTTTTTTAATTGTATCAAAAAGATATACTGACGACCACCTTAATACCTCTATACAAATGTGCTTTATAAACGCAGCACATATCATAAACCATTATGGTTCTGGACCACTCCATTAACAACTTAGGTAAATAATTTAGGGTTGTTGGCATAGGGTGCATAAAGCCAGTCATCAGGGTTAACCCCTAAGTAACCCAATTTTGCTCCAGAAAAAAGTGCAGTTGGATTTTAATAGGGATTGACTAGGTAGAAGGATATCAATAAACACAACTTAAAGGGGTTGTAAAGCCTAGTAGATTTTCACCTTAATGCATTCTATAAATTAAGGTGAAAAACCTTTTCTCAGTAGTGGACCCCCCCCCAGAGCCCCCCTTTTACTTACCTGAGCCCGTTCGCTCCAGTGGCGACTACGAGCTATCCGCTTCAGCCGGTGTCTCGGGTCCTCATTGGCTCCCGCTGCTGTCAATCAGCTCCAGTGACACGGGGGCTGAGTCCAGCTCTTTGTGTGAATACACATACAGCAGGACACAGGAGCGTGTGATGCGGAGGAGGACCCAGGAGTGCTGCTGGAGGACCCCAGAAGAGGAGGTTTGGGGCCACTCTGTGCAAAACCACTGCACAGAAGAAGGGAAGATTGATTTGCAGTGTTTGTAATAGGTTTGCAAATTACAAATCTATTGTCTTGTACAGTAAGTGTAAGTAAGGCTTTATCAGCTCACAGCAGGTGCCCAGTGCGTTCCAGTTCCCCATTTCAGGGACACATTTTTGCCTGAATTTGGCCCTAAAACTGAGCAAAAGACACACAGGACTCTTGTGCAAGCTGCTCTGGAGCCACCACGGAGATGTGTGAACTGGCTCCATAAAGAGCAGATCACAGTCTCCTGCCATGCAAATTGGATTCCGGAGAAACCCGCATCCAATTTGCATAGGTGTGAATCCAGCCTAAAGGCCACTTTTTAAAATCACTATTTTGCAAGAGTAACCCAAAATATCAGGTTTCATTCTGATTGCTTGAGGTAGTGGTTCAATTGCTAGTGCAAATATTAATGGGAGATGGGGCATTGTCTTGTACCCTGTAATGCTGAGAAAGTATATGAAAGTTGTCACAGGAATGTAACTTTTGGTGTTGGAAGGCTATATATGGTTTTCAAAGAGGAAAGAGCCTGGAAAGAACCTTCAATTTTAATGCCGGCGAAGATCAACTGTAAATATTCTTACCAACATCAAAGACTTTAGCTAAACCTAAGCCTACCAGCAAGAGATCTGTTTTTGCGTGTCGTGTGTTTTTTATTATGCACTGGACGTTATCTGTCAATGGTCAGCCATGTACAGTATCTCACAGAAGGGAATACACCCCTCACATTTTTGTAAATATTTTATCTTTTGTGTGACATGACAACATGAAGAAATTACACTTGTACAATGTACTGCTACAATGTAAAGTAGTGAGTGTACAGCTAAAGTGAGTACACCCCTAAGTGAAAATGTCCAAATTGGGCCTAAAGTTTCAATATTTTGTGTGGCCACCATTATTTTCCAGCACGGTCTTAACCCTCTTGGGCATGGAGCTCACCAGAGCTTCACAGGTTGCCACTGGAGTCCTTTTCCAATCCTCCATGACGATATCACGGAGCTGGTGGATCTTAGGAACCTTGCGTTCCTCCACCTTCCATTTGAGGATTCCCCACAGATGCTCAATAGGGTTTAGGTCTTGAGACATGCTTGGCCAGTCCATCAGCTTCTTTAGCAAGGCAGTGGTCATCTTGGAGGTGTGTTTGGGGTCGTTATCATGTTGGAATACTGCCCTGCGGCCCAGTCTCCGAAGGGAGGGGATCATGCTCTGCTTCAGTATGTCACAGAACATGTTGGCATTCATGGTACCCTCAATGAACTGTAGCTCTCCAGTGCCAGCAGCCATCATGCAATCCCAGACCATGACACTCCTACCACCATGCTTGACTGTAGGCAAGACACACTTGTCTTTGCACTCCTCACCTGATTGCCGTCACACACGCTTGACACCATCTGAACCAAATAATTTATCTAGGTCTCATCAGACCACAGGACATGGTTCCAGTAATCCATGTCCTTAGTCTGCTTATCTTCAGCAAACTGTGCATCATCTTTAGAAGAGGCTTCCTTCTGGGACGGCAGCCATGCATACAAATTTGACGCACAAAGATACTCAGAAGTCAGGTTTAAAGCATATTCTAACTAAAATTTGGTGAGCTACTCCCTAAGGGTTAATCACTTCCAAAGTGATGCAGACTCTGCAACTGTTCTCATCAGAACACTCAAAATGCATCAGCTGATTAAAATGAATTACAATGTAGTTACTCCCATTCACCTTTTAACAAAAAATAATAAATGCACATTTTTTTTGCAGGTAAAAAAAAATGTTAATTTACTATTTTTTGTTTTAGGAGCCTGGAAATCATTGCGCCAACAATCAGCAGATCGCTGATGCCATGCAGGTCACCTGCAGACTGTCAGTGTAAGCTGTCTGCCCATACATTGTATATGCAGCCAGTTTTACACCGACAGGAGGAATCAATGACCTACCGCATTGCTCAACAGCGCCGTGGTAACTCATTGAAAACTACACGCCCACAGCTGCAAATGTTGTCTGTAGTTATAGTCTATTCACAGAACTCTGTAAATGAAAGACACGGCCAAGCAGGTGAAGCCCCACACAGCTGCGTTTTCTTTAGATTATGGCAGTGAGCAGGGGGAGAAGATCCCTCGCTCACTGCCAAAACGGGGAATTGGGGGGTGCGGGGGTCAGACCTTGGGCAAACATTTTTTTGGGCCCTCCTGAATCCACTTATCAACTATTTGCAGGCAGTGCAGGCTTAAGGGGAAGCTGCATTGGGCCCCATAACAATGACTGGGCCCAGGGCAGCTGCCCCTTTTGCCCCGTGTTAAAGACAGCCCTGGGATGTAACATGTTACAAAATGTGAATTTATCCTTTAACAGTGGACTTACTCTTTAAGGGATTTATGCCAAGTTAATGCCTTTGGTGGGGATTTCAGCATTTAGGTTATCCAGGTGCGCTGTGTCCAGCATTGGAAGAACCATATTAGAACTTGATTTAAAAAAAGTATATTCTTTAGCAAGGAACATACATTCCACATTTATAATTATGATACCAAAATTGATGTAAGCTGAAAATTTCCTCCAGCTTTGGACTTGTTTCATCTTACTGGAGACTGCCATTTTGCTGAAGCCCAGAGCCACTGGACAGCATTAAATCTTTAGGCTGTCAGCAGATTGGCCACTACATTTTCAGCACAGCGCCTAAAAATAGAAAGTAACTGATCATGTGCAGAGCAGGGTGATATTACTGGATGGTATTATGGTGATATTACTGAATTTTAAAAAGTATAGACACATATTTTTAATGTTTTACATAGCTATACCTGCAAAAGGGGCCAGCCTGAAGTGATCTACATTTTAATACACTCAAAAATATACATTCATGTTGGATTCAAATAAATTCTTATTAAACTTCATGATCAGATTCCTGATAATGAATCAATATTAGTTCAAGAGTTAGTAGAATCTTTTTCTGATGACTTACAGGTTAGATTACTTGGTAGAGTGAAAGGTGGTGGAAATCCTGTCCAGACCGCCTACAAAAGTAATGCCTTTAATGCCTTCATGATGGCCCTTTGATGTGCATTTTACCTACCTAGTACTTTATCACGAAGATCTCTACAGTGAGATACTGTGAATCATGCACAAATTCGGCTGCAAAACAGATCCAGATCACCATTCTGTACATATCCTTACACATCTACATGAAAATACTCACTCAAAAACGGTTATTTTCAAAACAAATCTTTATTACGTAGAACAGTTTTTTTTAAAAAGGCTATAAAAAAACTTTTATAAAGAAAACATTGTTCATATTACAGGGTTCGAAGAAGGGATAACTGATGAATAATTTAATGACCATCCATATCTCCTGCCAATTATATAGAACATTTTGCATGTTATACATAAATAATCCTTATTTTGCTTTCATACATTTCGTTTCCTCACACTGGCCCCCAAATCCCATGTCTGCAGCATCATTCTATAGAGATTTACAATTTCCTGAGATCCATTACATCAGTCTGGAAAGAAGCCATCATTCTGGATTCCACAAAGGCCTTACAACTGGCCAACCAGTGACAAACATTCTACAGAACTCACTACATTGCTACAGGTCAATTTCGTCAGTTACTGAATAAATAAAACTTATCTGAATTTGTATATATTGTCGTAATATATTAAAAAAACAAAAAAACGCATTTCAAATACATATAAATGTAACATTTAGACAGTGTAACTTTTAAGACTGTTTACATGAACTGAAAAAAGGGTTCCAGTTTAAATGAAAGGCAAATCCCTGCTTCAAAGCTCTTCCTGAAATAATGGCTAGTTGTCCCCTTGGTATAGAAGCCCCAGTAGTGTAAATTTACTCTTTAAGGCATAACAGTGATCTACAAGTGCCAAGACGTTTGAACAGGTAGACTGCAATGCCAGATTTCACCAGCAGGGATACTGCAAATGAAAACGACTTCAAATTCAAGGGGACTGATGAAAATGGCAGCTTCTTTCTTTAAGTATATAAAAAGGTCATGAGCAGGGCTACAGGAAATCCCTTTACTTAGGAATATTTACAATTATGCATGCAATAGAGCCGAAGCCCAGCGTCCACCTAGAAGAAATATGAAGGGTTTTAGGTTGGGACATGTGAAAATGTCACAAATGCAAACCACCAAAATCTGCTCCAGTCCAACATCAAATACACATTTACAGCTCTGTGAATGCAGTGTCAAGATCATTTGCTTTATAAAGGGTGACAAAGAATTATATATATATGCCACATATCTGTACTTGCAAATTATGGCACAGCAACGTTCAATACTTTCAGGATTTGTTTTCAAATGCTCCCCCTGGTGGCTATAGTTATATCAGCTAGTGTTGTCAGCATCCTTACGGGAGGACAGCTAAAATTAAATGAAAAAGGTACCTAAATAGTCTGTAATTTCCAGTGAATTATTAAGTTAGTGCTAACTAAACATGTCAGATGACAGAGGTGGAGCCCTTATGCAAGCATGCAGCCAACAAGAAAGCAACCACGAACAAAAGCTGACAACATACAGTTTATGGACAGACAGATTAAAAGGTAAACTGTGGCTGCATTCGTTTTCCAATTTTCCAAATTATTTTTTTCCCTTGATGATCCTGCCGTTAAAACATTTTCTGTCCTAGGTTGATTTTGCTTTCTCACTGTACTCTATGAAAGCAGTGTTGTCACCCTAGGCTGATCTCATTATTTGGACTACAAACACATTCTCTTCTCTTTATGTACATTGCATAGGGGGATATGTCATTTACAGAAGATAGCTTAGAAGGAAGATTATTTGCAATTTCAGTTCAATTCACAGCAGATTACCAGGTCACTTAACCCCAAAAATGAAAATGAATGCAGCCACCACAGCTAAGAACTGGTTACCCTAAAAAAATGACATTTGTTTTTTGGGATTAAATATCCTTCAAACATCTAAGCTCTCTTAAAAATCCCAAAGCGAATTTCTATACTATGCTGTTGTGGTCAATGTAATGTGAAAATCTGAATGATAGCCTTAGGCTATAGCTTTGTGAATTGATCTACAGTATAAGCCTGGTACACACTATGCATTTTTTCAACTTAACCCAGCAGGAGCCGCTGTACCAATGATCCAACGTTATAACGTATAGTGATCTCCCCCCCGAACACTGATCAGAAGCCGGACGGGGCTACTGGTTTTCCATCATGATCGTCCGACTGGTAATGGAAAGTGACAGCTGCATATAGGGATGTTCCAATAGCCAATTATTAAAAGCACCAATACACACCACAGGACACCAGAAAATATATCCATATAGACGCGTTTCAAACACGAAGACTGTGCTTAATCATTACCCTTGATCGTGCAACTGGCATACACACACGGGCCAAATGTCGGACGGTTTTTATTGAACCGGCTGGTGTTAGCTGGCATTCGGCCCATGTGTACAGGGCTTTAGGCTAGGCTAGGTTAAAGTTTTGTGAATTAGGCCCATTGACTCAGAATAGTTATGCAGATCAAGCAAGTCAGAACTCCTAATCTGCATACTGGTTCCTTATCAGTGGTCCAGAAAGGACTAAAGCTACATTATGTGTGCCAGCCAGGTAACCAATATGTCCATAAGGAGCTCAACGGTGACCTCAACATTTATCTGATGACAGGGGCCTTTAAAAGAAAGTCTTACAGCAGTTGGATTGCATCCATACATATGATGGCCCTCTAATATCTTTGGCCACTTGCTGTCTGGTGAAACTGTTGTCACTGTAACAATAATTGAAGCTTTTACTGATCTCCAGATAGCAGTAAGAACCCAACAGGGGTTCTAATACTTCCCCACGCCATCCAAAACTTAAAAACAAAATGTTTTCAAGTGTGAAAGTCTCCAGTTTCCTTCTGATACATGTACAACAGTGCTAATCAACCTCAGTCCTCAAGTACCCCCAACAGGCCATGTTTCCAGGTTTTCCTTTATCTTGCACAGGTGCTTTAAATCAGAGTCAATGGCTTGGTATTTTGGACAGCTATTTTATCTAAGAGAAATTCCCAAAACATGGCCTGTTGGGGGTACCTGAGGACCGAGGTTGAGAACCACTGTTGTACACAATACATCAACAGAAAACAATGCCATGGACTCTTCAAACAGCTCTGGTGAATGTAATAAAGGCGGGATAAAAAAAAAATGTTTTATGAAGGATTCAGTTTTTAGTCGTTTTAAACTTGGCTCTGACATCCCTTCTAAATAAAACAAAAATTTACAGAAAAAGCTGTATTTTCTTGTTAACATGACATTGTTCATGTCTGCCCAATTCCAACGCATTCTAACGTTTAGAAGTCAAGGCTTGGCCACAACTTTTTCATCAGCAATAAATGCAAACCACTAATTAGTAACAGAAAGCCATATGACATAGAAAGTACAATGAGAAGAAATGAGCAATACTACAAGAGAGAAGAAAATGTAACTTTTTGTCAGGATAAAATAGACATACAGCATATGCTTTGTAGAAAAGTATTCATGTGTCTGAGGATTCTACCCAGAGAAAGCAATCATCCTGTAGCTCAAATCAGTGCTGCGAGAGGTGGCCTAGGGCTTTTCCTGTAATGCTACCGGGTCCCTGAACACCTAGAGCAGGGATATGCAATTAGCAGACCTCCAACTGTTGCAAAACTACAAGTCCCATCATGCCTCTACTTCTGGGTGTCATGCTTGTGACCGTCAGAGTCTTGCTATGCCTCATGGGACTTGTAGTTCTGCAACATCTGGAGGTCCGCTAAGTGCATATCCCTGACCTAGAGTATAAGCTGAGAAATCAGGCTTAAGGATCCTCCAGGGAGAGACTCCCCTCGTAATCTTAGATTTCTGTATACATTCATGCTTCTAGCCTGAACATTGAATTCTGGATGTAACCTTTAAAGGGAAGGTAAACTGTACACATTTTTCTCATTATGTTCAAGACTAAAATTGTAATTTCTCTTTAGATACAGTAAGCCCCTTACTTACGAACGAGTTCCATTCCGGGAGCGCATTCGTAAGCCCAAGTAGTTCGTAAGTCCAACAAAGATCAGTGCTTGCAGACAATGGCTGCGAGCGCTGATCAGTGTGTTTTGGTGGGGGGAGTCCCCTGTCGGAATGCAAAGGTACAGCGGGAGAGAGATCGCCACACCAACATTGCTTGTGTTGGTACGGCGATCTGTCAGGTTTTTTTGCGTTTAGCCCGCCGGGTTGAATGAAAAAAATAAAATAAATAAGTGTGTGCACCCAGCTTTACATTATTGCACATGAAAGCATGTTTGCATCTTTGAAAGTTCGCAACTTGAATGTTCATATGTAGGGGACTAAGGCCCCATTCACACTTGTGGGACCTGAAAGTCGTGCAACTTTGACGTGACTTGAAGCAATGCCTGTGTAATTTGTAGGTCTATGGAGCTCAAGTCTCATCAAAGCCGGACCAAAGTAGTGCAGGGACTACTTTGGAGTCGCTGTGACTTGAAGTTGCACAGATATGATGATACTCATTGGAAATCATGGGGTATGACTTGTCATGCGACTTTGCAGTCCCAAGTCGCAGGACAAGTCGCACAAGTGTGAAGGGGGCCCAACTCATTTTTTAGTTCAATTAGAATAATAATATTTCAGATTTAGCAAGTTCAGCTCTGGAGTCTGCCAACCAAGTCTTTCTGTAGCTGTAAAGATCCCAGCTGCCCCGTTCTATTGACAGCCCACACAATCAGCTAGATGAGTCAGAGGAGGGACATATCCCCCTTTTTAAGGTCTCTAGTGTATCCATTAGGCAATGGTGGAACAGCACTAGATTAGCTCACAGGATAAAAGGCTCTACTATGTTTGAATAGAAATGTACACTTGAAACTAATTCTGGATGCTTACCACACACACATTACAATATCCTTCATTGCTACCAGCAACTAACAAGGGTTACAAACTGGATATCTTAGCTAGGTGCTTACATTGTTAAATCTAAAAGGAATTTGTACAGAGATTGTACAGTCAGATTATAACATGTAGTGAGCTTTAAACTTATTAGCAGAAATATAATGTAATTATCTACTTTTCAACAGTTCTATTTACAACTAAACGACATATTAGCTTCTTTGCTGTGCAAACTAAAAGCGCAGATTAAACCATAATATGGACAAAAAAATCAAAACCTAAAGAAGCCATTATTAGTGTATAGATGGTCAAGAAGGAAAACAGGTGAACGTCTGGAAGAAAAAATACTGTGACAGACTCCAGAAGAAAAAAAACACTCTTATCAAAATGCAGGAACTTGATAGCTTGTACAGGGACTAAAATAAGTGCCCCTTATAAAACTGAACACCGTTCAAACACATGGCCTGATTAGAAATAAATAGGAAATATATGATCATATATTGAACAGAGCAGATTAGAGGAGTCTGTCAATACTCTTCTGCCACCATAGTTCTGTAGTGTTTAGCCCATGTGCATCCAATCCTGAAATTTTAGTGCATTCAAGAGGCACAGGTGCAGCGTACAGACTGCCGCCTGCCAAAGTCGAATGCAGGCTGGACAGGGCTGAATCCTATACGAGTGTTTCTCAACAGGTCATATTTTCAGGATTTCCCTCAGATGAAACGGCTGTGGTAATTACCAAGGCAGTGAAACTGATCAAATCACCTGTGCAAAATAATGGAGAGCCTGAAAACATGACCTTTGGGGCACCTTGAGGACTGGAGTTGAGAAACACTGTCCTATACTGAGTGCTACCTGGGCCCTATGCTGGATTCTCTGAATTGACACAGCCATTATCAGCTATGCATAGCATTTCCCTTTTTTTGCAGTTATCCTCACATACTTAGAACAAATATTGGTCAGATATGCACTGACCAAATGAACATTGCTCTTGTTGGCCTATCACTTGTGTGCACCTGGGAGGCACTTTAAATGGTGGCGACTGATCTACTTTCAGGCCCTATCTACCGTATTTGTGGCCCAATCCTGATGTCTTTTTTTTTTTCTCAAAAGAGGATTTTTATTGAGATATAACATGGGAATACAGTTACAAGAGACTGCGCAAACTGTGTGTAGGAGTGTTACAGGGCTATTCATACTTCCCTCCTTCAGTTATTTATATTAGAAATGCATAGAATACCTGTGTTTCAGGCATATGTTCCTAGATGCATATGGTGCCAAAGCCAAGTACAGCATTTAAGCTCATTCATGTGCAGATTTCAGCCTGCCATAGACTTTGATAGGCTGCAGGCAGTAGGGCTGGACTCTGCACCTGTGCCTCCTGGGTGCACTAAAATGCTGAGATGGGATGCACACAACTGCCTAATATGCAAGTCACCTAAGGGGTCAGTTTGAGCAAAGAAAATGAACTGAAAAAGCAACAAATCAGGTCTTAGGTTAAAGGGTAATAACATATTACATTATGTTTTATAAGAGTATTAAGGTGCCAAAGCTACCAGGCAGAACTGTACATGCAGTTAATAAAAATATACAATGACTTACACACCAGGGGCCTTGGTGTTTTTTGTCATCTACAACCTTAGATTTTTCCATCTTTGTCTATAGCTAGAAAACAGTCACTCAAGGACCAGCAATGCTAATTTGTTGCCGATTTGTGACAGATAAATTCTTGAGAAACCACACTGCTCTGTCTGAGCTGCTTGACCACCATCATGCAGGAAAACATATAAAAACTAGAAGATGGCTCAATTCAGTGAATAATAGCACAGACATCCAAATCCTACAACGCCTGGCACCATTATCTTTAATTACCAAGAGGTTTAGGACAGCATAATTCTACAGGTAAAACAGAAAAGATCCCTTTCATTTGAAACAATGTGATTACTGTGTGCCAGAGCACTCGCCCAAATTTTTTTGTTGTCCAGTATTGGGCTCCAACCTGTCAGTTTCATTCTATTTTCTGTCTATAAAACACTTAAAGTAATTACAAAAAATAATACATTGCCATTAAATGAGAACTGCCCATTATGATATTCATACAACAATTACATCTTGTAAAACAAATTAAAAAATAAAGGGAAAAACAAATACATTTTAGTGAATTCACAGCTTGTAGAAAACCACTGATGTATAGTTTTTGGTAAATTTAGTTACATGTGCATATGTTTAATATAGTTTATATTACTCTATAATATAAGCCCTTTTAAGATAAAGTTTTTTCATCTGGATAATATACGGCATCTGATATTGCATAATGTAAAAAATCTCCCTATCCTAGAGAATAAATCTTACCACAGATCACAGAACAATACCAGTCACATTGCACCTAGGTCTGTCTGTTTCAGTTTAGTAAGCTACACAGTGTTCAGAAGTGTGGCCCCAAGGTTAAACTCCACCCTAAGGACCTTTATAAAAGTATATTTTAAAGAAAATATCCATCTAAGACTAGCAAATAACAGGTGAAGGGTGATGGTAAATGCTGTGGGCAAATTCAAACTTGCTTTGTAGATCTGCTTTGAGGATTTAGCACAAATAAAGTAAAAATGACCCAGCCTAAAACATACCAGAACGTCTGTGGGCAGTAGGGGCTCTAACAAAAGTTATTGAACAGCATGGGCCAAAGATCCAAGGGGCTCCATATGGATCCATTTAAAGACTGCAACAGGTATGCATAAGTCTGCACTTGAGCACTGTTGTAACATTTTAGGTCAGATGAGGTTCCCCTGTCAGTTTCAATTCCATTGTTTTAAATGTCACATTATTTACATTGTTACATAAAAAAAAAGAGAGAATGACTGATGGAAGTACATTTAGGTACGGGCCTTCATAGTGGGAAATGGGCTCATATAAATGTTTGCAACAACTGGACAACTATTATGCTGTATAGGGCTTACAGTGTAAACATTTGCATGTTAAATAGTCTATTAATAATTGCATATTGCTTTTCTAACCTACAGGGGCCTCCAAACTTTCTAAACAAAGGGCCAGTTGATTGTCCTTCAAACTTTTGGAGGGCCAAACTGTGGCCAGCAGAAGTGGGAATTTTTCTGGCATCAGTGGGAGTAACCATCGCCACATTTGGTGTTTGTGTCTCATATCACAGAGGAATATGTCTCAAGGGCCAGATAAAGGCAAGCAAAGGGCCACAGCTTGGAGACCACTGTACTATAGGGTACTGTCCATTCCCTTCTCTATATAGAAAAGGGACCTTTCCACTGCATGTGCATTGCATCCACATGCAGTCTGGGCTGGCAGGAAGACCATAGCCAGTCCCAGCTTTCCATCAAAGTAATGTGTAATATAAGCCTTACTCACAGCCTATGCCATCACCCTCCACCCAAAGCACAATGTATACATTCAGATGGAAGATCTTTCATGTCCTACAGACCCGTAACATTTTCACACTTACAGAGATATTCTCTACCCATAATTGGTATCAGCAATACCTGTTTTTTTTAAGTAACTACTTTAGAGAATTTTCAATAACAATATTCATGTAATATTGTGGTAAATTACATAGCCAGTATAGTAAAATTCAGTATAAACATATAGCACAAACTCCATGTAAACATTGTCCTAGTATACACAAGTAGCGCTGTGGGGTTCTATGGTCCAGTCATATACACACAGTTATGATCGGCAGATTGTTTTTCTCCTGGGTTACCATGTCGATTAGGTTTGATAATTTACATAGCACCAACCCTGGAGCAGGAATTACAAAAACCTGCTAGAATAGTAGTTGGGTTGTCAAGGTGCCTGTTCCAGGGTTGTCTTTTGTATCCTGGCTTCATTACTTAGTCACTGACTTAGAACAGGCATATGCATAAGTGACCAGACACCTACACATGATTGATCAAGGCCAGTGACTAAAGATTAAACATATAAGGATGACAGTCTTGGAACATGGAGCTTCAAAAACTAGTCAGCAAAATGGCAACATCTTTATTTCTATACCAACGGGGTACATGTAAAAAAGAAATTCTGACCACTGTTGTTGGATTCCTTACCACAATTACGAAGCCTAAAGTTGTCCATACATGGACTAGTTATTCTTTATCTGCATTTTAATGACCCATATAAATGTTGGAAAAACACCAATGTCAACCAAAATACATCTAAAAGTGAAACAGGCATATTTGATTGTGTTATGTAGGCTTCTGACAACATATATGGTCCATCAATGCCTGCATTTTTAGACCCACATACATTAGGATCTGGAAATCTACAGCTATTGTGTAGAACAAATGTTATACTGTATGTCTGGGTACATAGATGTAAAATTCTAGCTGCTTGGTGTTCATTTTGAGCAGCCAGATTTCACACCTTTGGGTACCAGTAGGCCAACTTGTACAAAAGCCTACCAACCTATGAATTTGTTTCTGGGCTCAAGAATTTAGGACCCTGGTCAAAGTTAAACTCAGGACCACAGTGGTGGATTACAACATTGCTGGCCACTAAATGACCATGTTCCTACATGCCACAGCAGAACAGATAACACTTTTAAACTGCTCCCTCATATATTTCAACCATATTACAGAAAGATAGGAAATTGTTCAAAGGCTTAAAAAATCCGGATAACAGATTCATCTAGTAAATAAGGGTTCATGACATACAGACCAGAAGTACCTAAAAGAAGAACTGTCTGTGTTGTCATAACACATGATGAAACGAGACACACCGATAGGTGTAACAAATGTGAGTTATGAGGCCTGCTCTGGTCTGGGCATTACACTACTCAAATGGTCCGGTTTAAAGTATAAATGGCGTTATACACAGCGGAAATTACATAAACAGCATTCACTGTAAGACGTTGTCTGGAATATTGTTCTCTATAAATGAGACAAACAAATCTGAAAACAATTATTTAGGCTTAATGTGTCTTCTACACTTGACATGCTAACAGAACACTGATGTAAAAATTGGTTTATTGATGTCTGAGTTTTGTGTCCTGCACAATATTTTTTACAATAAAAAGGGTATTTGAAAAATAAGTTCTCAATCAAGCCTATGTAACTGGATTAAGAATGTGTAACAAATGACGTAACAGATCATAAAACCTCTTATAACAGATAAAAGTGTCCCATTCATCTACACCACATATCCTCCGCTGTTGCAGCAAATGGGGAACAGTAGAGAGCTGAGGTAGACCACAATGCACAACCAGCAGGAACCCATCTTAACCCAGAAGGGGGACCAACTGCCGGTGAAGAGCTTTTCTATATCAGCATGGTTGTAACTGCAGAAAGAGGAAAGACAGTAAAAATGTGTGGGTTATATTTATGAAGAACAGTGCAAAATTTTGTTCAGTGCCCATTGGCCCATGGTAATGTAGTACAGTTTCACTCATATGAAGCCTAAATATTTACTATCAAATTATGGCCTAAAGTATGTACGTCATGTGTGATATAGGAAACCTGCCATTATTACCTGCTTATTGCTCCTCTGAAAATGAATGAGGAGGGGCAGCTGACAACGGATGCCCCATAGTAAGCCTAAGGGTGACATTATCACCCAGGCTCTGCAGCCGTTGCTGGCAATCTCTCCTCTACATAGAAGTGGCTGTTAGATCATGTGACCAGACTGGAGCGGCTTCAGGATAGGTAAGTATACAGATCTTTTCTTTATAGGGTTAAATAGAATAGGCTTAGAATGAGGATGGGAGTAGGTTTTGCCTTAGTTAGACTGAACTTCCATGTTTAAAGGTTAAAGGACACGTTCACAAATTAAATAGAACCTACACAGCCCTCCTACCTAGCCCCCTAAACTAGTCTAAGCTGACCACAGAATAATGCAGGAGCAATGTCCTATTCAAATCTATGGGACGCTAGATTTAAATACTGATTCTTTAATAACTAGACATGATTTTTGAGACCCTGTGGAACAGCGGTAAGCTAGTCATTCATTTTCTTAAATCTTACAGTTTAATAATATATGCTTCCTGCTTTGATAAATCCTTATATTAATGATTGTTCATTATACCTTCATACTTTCATTATATGCTCTATAGTGATCCATAAACTGCATTACAAGCAAATACTAGTCCACTTAAAGTGGCCACATGAGGTTATCTGGCCTGAATGGAAGATCTCAGGTCTATGGTGACAACAGACACTTTCCGAATGACCAATCTTAAAATAAACAACTGTATGGGTTTGAAAGCTTTGTCATTCCTCCCAAGAAAGAAAAACGAAATATACCCATAGACATGCCTAGTGGCATGTGTACAGTCAACTGTCCTTGCATGTCTAAAACGAACTTTTAAGTTGGGCATACACATGAAAATTTGATTGAGCGATAAAACTTTAGATCTAATTTTTTGTTGAAATCATTAAGCAATGAAAGATCTGGAAATGGTGGCTGTCATCAACTATAAGGAGATGGGATTGAAAATGCCTTGATAGCTTTTGGTTGATGGTTAATTGAACTTATGGGTGGTAGATTGCTTAGTTTCTGCCGAATGCTTGTAATCAATTTGTATGGCCAGAGTTAGACCTGCCATTTAGTTTTTAATCTGATGACAATTGGGATTTATGTATGCAGCAGTTAGGCTGATATACACTATATTGTCAAAAGTATTTTGACCAGCCTTTACATGCACATGAACTTTAATGGCATCCCAGTCTTAGTCCGTAGGGTTCAATATTGAGTTGGCCCACCCTTTGCAGCTATAACAGCTTCAATTCTTCTGGGAAGGCTGTCCACAAGGTTTAGGAGTGTGTCTATGGGAATGTTTGACCATTCTTCCACAAGTGCATTTGTGAGGGCAGGTACTGATGTTGGACAAGAAGGCCTTGCTCACAGTCTTCACTCTAATTCATCTCAAAGGTGTTCTATCAGGTTGAGGTCAGGACTCAAGTTCCTCCATCCCAAACTCACTCATCCATGTCTTTACGGACCTTGCTTTGTGCACTGGTGCCCAGTCATGTTGGAACAGGAAGGGGCCATTCCCAAACTGTTCCCATAAAGTTAGGAGCATGAAATTGTCCAAAATGTTTTGGTATGCTGACACCTTAAGACTTTCCTTCACTGGAACTAAGGGGCCAATCCCAACCTCTGAAAATGAACTCCACACCATAATCCCCCCTCCACCAAATGATTTGGACCAGTGCACAAAGCAAGGTCCATAAAGACCTGGATGAGCGAGCTTGGGGTTGAGGAACTTGACTGGCCTGCACAGAGTCCTGACCTCAACCTGATAGAACACCTTTGGGATGAATTAGATCGGAGACTGCGAGCCAGGCCTTCTTGTACAGCATCAGTGCCTGACCTCACAAATTTGCTTCTGGAAAATGGTCAAACATTCCCATAGACACTCTCCTAAACCTTGTGGACAGCCATCCCAGAAGAGTTGAAGCTGTTATAGCTGCAAAGGATGGGCCAACTCAATATTGAACCCAACGGACTAAGACTGGGATGCCATTAAAGTACATGTGTGTGTAAAGGCAGGCCTACAAATACTTTTGACAATATAGTATATGGGGGTATGTATGCTGTTAATGGTTGATGTAATCACACAATGACTGTAACTGTTCCATCATCAAAACAACTACTTCTTTGTGTCATGTAAGATGAGGAAGCCGACCTAAAACTCATAATGTCTGTCTCAGTCACATTTGACATAATGTACTTGAATATTTGTAACTTGCTGTAGGTTTCAGAGGTGTACATAAATGAAACATATTACAGTTTATGATCAAATAAAATACATAAGAAGGTTCTACCTTTCAGTGAAAACCATAATGATTTGTAGACGATCTACGCAATGCTTGAAATATGCTGTGAAATTTGAACTCCCCTCCCACCTTCTGATGAGCTGTATTGGTCCTTGATGTGAAGGGCATCCTCACTGACCAATCAAGTGGCTTGGAAGGCATAAGGGGGGTGTGATCAAGCTTGATTTTTCCAGGAAAAGTTGCAATTGGCAAGAAGGTCCAGCTACCTATATCTCTTGATCATCTGACTGACAATTTTGTTTGATATTTTTTTCATCATATAATCAGCCTGAATTGCCTAGTATTGTGATATGATAGTGCTGGACCTGGGTGCAAATTCTAAACTGGGTCCTCCTCACGCTATTGTAACTAAACCTTTCTGTGTCCATATGGTCCCCCCCCCCCCTTTAGCTGTCAATTTGTAGTAAAAGTATCCATTTTGCTATTTTTCTGATGCCATGTAAGTTGAGACATAAAAAAGTAGATAAAACTGAAAGAGAGGAAGTGAAAGAAAGCATTTCAATGTACAGAATGTAATGGGAATGCACAGCTGATGACAATGCAGAGTAGAATTTATATATGGGGCCCCCAGATCTTACAGGCTCTGAAACTGTAGCTACACACTAGATAACCATTTGAAGAGCCCGTGCAAGCAAATCGGAAAATTCTACATAATCATACATAGAAAGCTGGTATTTTCAGCTAACTCCTATTAACCACTTCAGCTCTGGAAGATTTTACCCTCTTCACAACCAGGCCATTTTTTTGCTATTCGGTACTGCTCTACTTTAACCGGTTCCTGAGCGGCTCGCATACATTTACTGCTGCAAAGTGGCGCTGTCCCGCGAATCGCCATCTATAAACGGCATCTCGCACGTGCGATGTAGAGGGTGGGAGCGCGGCGGCACGCTCTCGTGCCCGCCTCACTCTGCAGGAGTGTGGCCGCGGCTCGGGCGGACTTGATCTCCGCTGGCGAGCCGCGATAGCCTGGCAGAAAGGAAGAACGGGGAACCGCCAATGTGAACACGGCGGCTCCCCGCTCTGTCAGTGGGCATATGAGAGACCTACTGATCCCTGTCACTGGCCCTGGTAGTCCAGCCCCCTCACAGTTAGAACATGCCTAGGGAACACAGTTAACCCTTGCATTGCCCCCCCCTGCAGGTTAACCCCTTCACTGCCAATGACATTTACACAGTAATCAGTGGATATTTACATTTCTGATCGCTGTATAAATGTCATTGGTCCCAAAAAAGTGTCAAAAACGTCCGATATGTCCTCCCCAATATCGCAGTCCCAATAAAAAATCGCAGATCGCAGCCATTACTACTAAAAAAAAAAAAAAAAGTAAAAAACGCCAGAAATGAATTCTCATGGTTTGTAAATGCGGCAACTTTTGCGCAAACTAATCAATACGTATTTTAGCAAAAAGTAAGAAATAGTGGGTTTTTTTTGCAAAATTGTCGCTCTTTCTTTGTTTATAGCAGTGATCAGAGCTCTATTTGTGGGAAAAATAGAGGACGCAAATTTCGTTTGGGTACAACGTCGCACGGCTGCGCAATTGTCAGTTAAAGTGACGCAGTGCCGAATCGCAAAAAGTGCTCTGGTCCTAACGTGGGAAATCCTTCCAGGGCAAAAGTGGTTAACTGGCAATTGTGCAGACATGCAACGGTGTACCCAAATTTATAGCATTTTTTTCACATAAATAGAGCTTTCTTTTGGTGGTATTTGACCACCACTGGGTTTTTATTCTTTGTGATATAAATGAAAAAAGACTGAAAATTTTGGATAAAAAATATATTTTGTACTTGATACTATACAACATATCCATTAACAAAAAAAAAAAAAAATCAAATTTCTTAATATATTTTGGCCAAAATTTATTCTGCTACCTGTGTGGTAAAAACATCCCAATAAGTGTATATTGATTGGTTTGCATGAAAGGTATAGCATCTACAAACTATGGTTTATACAGTGGAACTTTTTTATTTTTGTTCTGCTAATGGCGGTGATCAGAGACTAAGAATAGGACTGTGAGAGAGCAGCAGGCTGACGCTGGGGGGGGGCTGACTAACTGCCACTGACAGCACCATAGTTACATTGTTGAAAAAAGATACAAGCATATCCAGTTCAACCAGTATAGAAAAAAACCCACTAATACAGTAATCAGTGCTAATAATATATGCTGTCACTGTACTAATGACACTGGCTGAGAAGGGGTTAACATTTAGAGCGATCAAGGGGTTAAATGTGTGCCTATCAATGTATGTATTATGCGCTGCTTCTACCAATACATTTCTATGTTTCTTATCCCTGCTTGGCAGGGATAACAAGAGAGATCATTTCCTCTGTACAGAGCCCTATGTTGATTTCCAACAGAGGGCTCTAATTGGACACAGCTGGTCCACAGGTAATGGCTATGAATCATTGCGTGCGCCCGAATCCCAGAAGCAGGCAGTGACGTACCAGTAATGTACTGGTCTGGAAGTGGTTAATGTGAATGATCTTCAAGTTTTTCAGCTTACTTTGTGAAGCTCCTCACACATTTACTTCCTTGAATTCTCTGACACGTATTCACTAGGCCGTGTGAGTAGGCACTGCTGTGTCACACATCTTACAGAGCCTGCCTGAGCTACAGAAGTGCTTAGAGGGGGAGTCTCAGGAGGTGAAGTCAGTACAGGAATCACTGTTTGTAGGCAGCAGGGTACCATGGGATATGTAGTTTTTTGAAGTTGAAAGTAAACAATAGAGAAGATGCAAAGCATGTAGGGAATGCAGGAAGTTGTGGACAGACGGCCAGCAGACAGGCAGACAGAAAAATTAGCTGATATTGGACTGTCAAATATAACCATTGTTTGATTGATATTACATACATACATTCTGATAAACATTCATTAAATTAATAACATTATTTAAATTATAAACGAATAAGAAGAAAAATGTCTCTGCCACTCACTGAAACCAGTTGGTGATCGTCATCATCATGTATAATGTGCCTAGGAAAAAGATGAAGTGGAAGCGGGCATAGCTGTACAAAGTCTTCTCTTCTTCATCATAAGCCACTTTTTGTCCTCCTCGAAGTTCTACCCGACCTTCCTGGTCACCTTGGAACATTCAGAAATGTACTATTAAACACAGCCTGCCATATGCAGGACCATCACGTTGATAAGCAGGCTAAAAACAATGTGCAAACCACTTTTACAATTTAAGGTGATCAGGGACTTTTTAAAACCCAATGGAAGCTATGTTTTTATTATAGTTATGCAGTCAAAAAGCTGCATAATATGTAAAGAATAGGTTTCATTTTTTTATTGGTAATGTTCTCATACTGTAACCCTATATCAATAGGAAGAAGTTTGGCTCTGATGAAGGAGAACATTCCTTCGAAACGTGTTAGCCTGCAGAGACCCCGGTGAGGTTCCCCATATGCTTTTGTCATTAGCCAGTCTGGAAGTGTATTGCCACGGAGAGTGGCTTGATGAGCACTATTATTACCTATGCTTGTGAGTAGTTTTTTTTAATCACAATTTTAATAAAATTTGTGTGATAATGCACTAGGCAGTGCGCCCTTTTCTTTCATTATTACCTCTTCCCTAGAAGTCTGAGCATTGCTGATTGGATCACTGAGCAGGGGGCAGGAAAGAGCACTAGAGACCTGGAATGCTGCTCTTTATGCGAGAGCACCACTCTGGATTTCATTTCATTATCATGTGTTCAAAAATTCTGTGTAAGATTTGCATACCGACAAATGGGGGGGGGGGGGCATTTTTATTTCTTATATCTCGTAACCAAGTCTTGAAATTCAAGTTAGAGATACTTAAAATAACATGATTTGATCATTCTGAACTACGACCTATTAATTCACGTGAAGTGTGAATTTTAATTTCAGTCAAGGCAAAAAGTCATTCGAATTCTCTCCCAACAGGGACACGGAATAAAAAAACACAACAAAAGTTTATATTAGTTGGGGAAGCATTAAAACATCTGACAATGTTTTTATTGCGGCTTGTGCTTTCCTGATCTGGTGAAAGGTGCAACCATCCCAAACCCACCCTCATGTCTTATAAACGTGTTACAATGAAAGGAAGTGACTGTCACAGACAGAAATCAATACAGTTTTTAACCGTTTTTAAGACATACAAAACTAAAACACAAAACCAGAGATTGAGGCTCCTACACACTCTGCTCAGCGCTTTAGGATGCACAGTTCATATATCTAAGTCAGCTGCTGCAATAAGGTTATCCAAATACACACAAAAGTCTCAGTATTTGTAGCAGCGCTTCATATTCACACTCAAAGTCCTGGTGTGTATCAAAAATGACAGTTCATAAAGGGTTAAGGCATAAAGGATTGCTTGAGAGGTTTCAAATGTACACCATCCACCAACACACGGCACCACGTGGGATAAGGCCCCCTCAGGGTATGCGCTTACCATAATACGGTTAATAAAACGCCTTTAAACACTCATTACTGGTGTTTTCCTCATTCCAGTGCTAAATCACCAATATTCTGGGTCATGGACGGGCATAAAAAGAGAGAAGCCTCACATAGTGTAACTCTGCAAGATTTATTGTATCCACAATACCCCTTTTTATAAAACCTACTCACATTATGCAAGCAAATAAACAGCAGTTAAGATAAAATGTTGGTATATCACCGTAGCTGCGGACGTCCAGAGAGCAGGGGTTCATCCGAACAAACATCCGAACGCACCTCCCTCCGTCACTTCCTACTCGCAAACCTCACTGTCGAGATGACGAAACGCGTCAGTGCGTGACCTAGTGGCGTACCGGTAGCGACGTGTGCGGTTCACCGAGTAGGAAGTGGCGGAGGGAGGTGCATTCGGATGTTTGTTCGGATGAACCCCTGCTCTCTAGATGTCCGCAGCAACCGTGATAAACTGCTGTTTATTTGCTTGCATAATGTGAGTAGGTTTTTATAAAGGAGGGGTATTGTGGATACAATAAATCTTGCAGAGTGACACTATGTGAGGTTACTCTCTTTTTTGCCCGTCCATGACCTGGAGTATTGGTGATTTAGCACTGGAATGAGGAAAACACCAGTAATGAGTGTTCAAAGGCGTTTTATTAACCGTATTATGGTAAGCGCATACCCTGATGGGGCCTTATCCCACGTGGTGCCGTGTGTTGGTGGATGGTGTACATTTGAAACCTCTCAAGCAATCCTTTATGCCTTCGCCCTTTATGAACTGTCATTTTTGATACACACCAGGACTTTGAGTGTGAATATGAAGCGCTGCTACAAATACTGAGACTTTTGTGTGTATTTGGATAACCTTATTCCATACAAAACTAAAACTATAAAAATTTGGCTTGAGTTGGGCTTCCAATTTTGCATAAAGCTCAGATTAAAGCAGGACTACACTGCATCTGAACACTGCAAACAAAAAACATGATTTAATTCATTTTTAATATTCCAAGCAAACTCTTCCATCCATCCATGTCTCCATGCTTTATTTTTCTGAGAAATCGTCTTGAAAAACACCCCTAGCATTTCTTTAGCAAGGGAAGATGATTCAAGTAGCATTACTTTCTGGAATCCATCTGCCTTTAGCTCAGGCATGCAGGCAGGAAGGTGTACTTTGCTGGGAATACCCCTCTTTCCCTCCACCCATCCTAAAGACTCCTGGGATGTAGGACATCCTTCCCCTAGGCCTGGAAACCAGGAAGTAACTGAAGAGATGTAAAAACAAGTAAAAAAAAAAGTTTACAACAAGTAAATTTGAAACACTTTCCCATTTAAAGGGCCTTGAAAAAGTTTTCATACCCCATACAAGGCACTGTATTACTAACGCTAGCAGGCTTTAAGGTTAAAAATAGTCAGTGTTGATTGAGAGAGTGAAGGTCCACTTTAAAGTGGTTCTAAAGACTCAAGGTTTTTTACCTTAATGTATTCTGTGTGTAGGAACCCTGCCATAGGAACATGCTATGCAACATTATATCAGGGACACCTATAAGCTAAATTGGTGTACCTAAACCAGCTTTTTACTGAAATATGAAAGCCACACCACAACCTACCATGGAGTGCGTAACAAATATGTCATCTCAAAAATATTACCTTGAAATATGAAAAGATGTGCTCTTTTCATTCTAAAAAATGCTATAACACAGAACATAAAAATAAGAACATAAATAAAATGGTTTACCATCTCTGCTGGAGCCGAAGCAAAAGCAGCAACGTGCAATCTGTAAAGAGAACCAGCTATGAAACAAAGGGTGTCTGATGGAAGAACACGTGACCCACAGCAACCAATAACATTATTCCTTCCATTCTTCCATTTTGACAATGAAACGGAAAATATGGTTGGTTGCTGTAACCTAAAAAGTTTTATAAATATAAAAATTATTCATTAAATGACTGATAAACACTGCACCATGTATAAAAGGGTTCTTCAAAAAGTTTCTGCACTTTTTTTAAACGCATTTTATAAAGAATTATAAAAACAAAATGACATCACTTGTCTACATAGTCACCATTGTGATCATTGTGATGCATTTTTCCCAGCGTCGTACCAACTTTTTAATGCCATCAACAAAACTCCTCCCACCCTCACCGTTCCCAGCCAAATTATAAAAGTGTGGAAACTTTTTGAAGACCCCTCGTAGGAGTTAACAGAAAAATAAAAGGGGCAACCTATATCAAAAAAAGAAGTCTAATGATTATTTATTATTTCACATCTAGTCTTACTATACAACACCGCATCAATTCAAAGTACAGCTCAGAGCAAAATGTCTTATTTCTGATATGGATTATTCACATCATAATCATTTCAGAAAAATGTTTATTAAAGAGGAGGTCCGCATGCCCCTTTAAAAATGAATAGTCAGAAGCTACACATATTGTAGCTGCTGACTTTTAATAATAAGACACTTACCTGTCCTGGAGTCCAACGATGTCGGCACCGCAGCTGATCTTCGGATCGGCTGGTAGGGTGCTGCCGCGGCCATTTCTACTAAGGGAACCCGGCAGTGTAGCCTTTCGGCTTCACGGAGGGACCCCCACTGCGCATGCATGAAGCGCGCTGCGCTCTTTCACCAACTGGCTGAAGGGGAGAGGAGGAGGGAGACCGAGCTGCTGACGTACTTCACCGGAATGGGGGATAGGATACGTGTCAAAGATTGATATGTGCTACCCCCCCCCAGCCCCCCAAAAGGTGCCAAATATAGTACCGGAAGGGGGGGAGGAATCAGATGAGCGGAAGTTCTACTTTTGGGTGGAACTCTGCTTTAATAAGCAAAAATCGCAGAACACAGAGTGATTTCACTTTAAGATGTGTGTAGGAATATTTTCTACGTCTGTCATACCCAGGTAAGCAGCGTACCCAGTAATTAGATTGTATGACAGATCTAATGTGCTCCTGACAGGAGTCACCATGCCAGTTACCACGAGGAGCCACTGCCTAAGCAAACCGGCAAACTCTTCATGTACATTCTTCCTACAAACTCATCTGTATTGGGCCAACTTGCAATTCCATTACTGTAGACCAATCAGAATCGATATCCATCATTCCCAGCCTGCTCAGATTTAGTTCAGGCAGTCTAAGCTTAAAGCTATGTAAACATTACAAGTTAATAAAGTTAAAAGTATAATTTTATCTAATGACTACACTATGATTAAAGGAAAAGCAGGGTTGGATTTCTGGATAACCAACATAGGTAGTGGCCTAGGGTGGGCACACAGCCACCCGCACAGTCTGATACAGTCAGTCAGTAAGACATTCAGATTGCTGCCCCACCTGCCAGTGCTCCCTGGCTGGGTCCTGCAATGCAGACGTGGTGAACTGTGTACTGAGAATTTCCCTAGTTTGAGTCCATAAGTCTATGACGAAACTGATTGCAGAATAGGACAATAGTTTGCCTGCTCTTCTACTCATTGGCTCAAGGTGTACTGTTGCAGAGTGGGTAAATTGTCATTTTTAACCCCTTCATTTCCTGCCTCGCTGTGCGTTATAAGGCTGTGACCTATGGTACTAAGGCCAAGGTAGTCTGGGATAGGAGGAGAAGGGAACCTACTATCTGGCTGAATGATGCTTTAGGCTAAGGCAGGTTGAAGGAAAAGAAAAACTGACCGAATTCCCACACCCACACATTCGATGTGGATAATGGAATCACTCCAACTGAACTATTGAATTCTAATGGCAGTTAGAACACTGATCAGCGCTGTCGGC
This sequence comes from Glandirana rugosa, assembly GCA_018402905.1. Taxonomy (NCBI): domain Eukaryota; kingdom Metazoa; phylum Chordata; class Amphibia; order Anura; family Ranidae; genus Glandirana; species Glandirana rugosa. The sequence continues at coordinate 557,695 of BLSH010000573.1, forward strand.
TATGCTAGCTATAGACGGCAGCACTAGCCAAGCATCATTTATTTAACCAGCTGGCTGTACAGAAGTTGATCGATTTCTGTACATCCAGGGTAACCATACATGAATTGAAACTTGGATGGTCCCTGCTGAACCATACAAATTTCGATCTATGGATGGCCAGCTTAACACTTCATGCAGTTCCCCTTTTAAAGGAATAGAATTCAGTTTGCAGATTTAAAGAATATGTAAACCCAACATTTTATATTCCTGCTCTACCATGTACTTGTATGAAAAAGTATCCTGTTCACTTTGATTTGCTTCCTTTGTGTGAAATCCCTGGTGTTCCTGCCAGTCCCCTCAGCTTTCCTTAAAAGACAAAAAACAAAACGACCACACTAGCCAGGAGAGCATAGCATGGTGAGTTTTCTGGCTGTGTTGAGAACTCAGCCTGCTCTCCTACAATGATAAGACTTTTGCTCTCATGCAGTGTGCTACAGTTTCTCCTCCCCTAGCTCCTTATGCAGCTGAGAACAGAGTGTATGCGATCACTTATGTTTTGATTTGCCTTTCATTTCAATTTTAAACTGAATGGATTGTTTTACAAGGTGATGGTTTGCATATACTCTATGCTACTCATAGATGGAAATCCTCCCCACTGTGCTATTGTATTCTGCCAGAATACACTAATCAGCGGTGTATCCACCGATCAACTGAAAATTTTCCAACAGTTGGTCATTAGAGTGACTCCTGTTGAGTTGGAACATCATAGATGAGTCTAAATTTGGCCAGTCCCATCTGAATCAGCAGCATTTCGATCCAGCCATGGCCAGCTTTAAAATGCATTCTGTGGGTAAATACAGTACAAGTTAATGGTGAAATTCAGACTTAGGCTGGCAAAAGACAGTGCGAATTTCTTTCCTGCAAGCACAGGTTGAAGGAAAGAAATTTCACAGACAGTGCTGACAGAGGAATCCCTCCTGCTGGACCATGGTCTTCTCCGAGCAAGGGGTTGGGGGC
>BLSH010000573.1:561007-572023 GCA_018402905.1 Glandirana rugosa
TCATTGGGTGTGTATGTAAGTAAAGAAAAAAAGACTTCAAAACCTACTCCTAGTTTTCTTGTATTGTTAGACACACGGGTTGTAACCATTACCTTATTTGGTTCTACTCGCCGATCAGAGTCACGACCCACGACAATAGTACGAACCAACGTAAGACATGAGGACCACTCATCAACACAATGTTCTACTAGATCTACTTATATACGGAACTATATCGAAACTTTATTAGAAAGTACAAGTTACATCAGTAGGAGGTTAACAAATTTTTGTCCGTCTATAAAGAGGTTCATTCACCCACCCCTCATTGATGGTCAGGGCACAAATTCGAGGTTAACTGTGACTGTGTGTCATAAAATGAAGATTTTCCAACTTGCTGAAAAATGTCTGACTGGGTGCTCATTTATCACTTTTCTATGGAGAAGTAAAATACTGTGTGTCAGTGTCAATTGGAGCTTAAACACGGGACTGGTAGTTACTCCCCACCCACTTACTTGGAGAAATATCTGCCTGTTTTTAAACAATTGGAGGATGACTACATTGAACATGAAAGATTATTTCAAAGCTATATCAAGGCATATATTCATCTAGATCATCTTGTAACACAACTACTCACCAGGAGTACAGAATGCAACCAAGCATGATAACAGCACCCAGCACTGAGACTAGCCGCTCATCTTGGTTTATTCCATTACCAATGTTGGGCACACAGATTGTTATGTTCTTTTGATCCTCATCCAAAACTTCAGAAAAAAAGAAATGAATGTATGTGTGGGTTACTGAAAACTCGCAACAGAACATATTGATTGTAAAAACTTGATTGAAGCAGTTAAACTATTTTCTGTTGATAATTATTTTTTTTACACAGTGCTAATGTGTCAATGGCCTTCACTAGTCTACTGAAAAAGACTGCATGACTACTGGATCCAATACATTGATCCATATGGTTCCTTCCCATGTGACCACACGAAGCAGGAGAAAGATGATTGATGGAGAACAGGCTTGAAAACCCAGGCATTTTTTTGTTTCAATATGATTATTAAATGGTGTGTAAAATTAACTTTTTGTCATTTTTGAAAAGAGTATATAGTAGAAGGCTTAGAACCGTAAAGATTTTCATTGTGGTCTGTGCCCCCACGAAGAAGATTCTACTTATTTGTCCTGGTGACCATTGCCTCCAAAGTAAAAATGAATGAGAAATTTAAAATGGTACAGTTGGCCCCACAATAAGAACAGAATAGAAGAGAAATCTTTCAATGAGGTTTCAACTATCTAGGGCCTCGTCCACATGAGCATAATACACCACTACAACAGGCGTGTTTACTCGCACAAGGATGATGTGCATCCCCATGCAGGCAGTTCCATTCATGGCAATTGGATGCGCAGCCACTGTTCCCAATTTTGACATGCATGCGGCTGCACGGCCACGAACGCAGACATGGATGTCAAACTGTGTCTTCGGAGAGAATTTGATAAGCATTGAGGATATAATCGCCTCCTCACCACCTGCTTTAACCCCTTGAACCCCACACTAGAAAACCGCAAGACTTCAGGCAGTCATTGATTGCTAAGGATTCTCAAGTATAAAAAATGATTATACTATATTTGTGATTAAGTTAGTTTGTACAATTACTGAATACTGAAAATAAGGAGACTAAGTATAAATACAATGGTTGTAATTCCTAGATGGCCCATAAAATATTTTCCATAAACTTCTTTTAAATAAAGTTTAATCTTACTTACTTGTCTCTGGTGGCTTGTTGGACAAAGAAGAGAAGGTCAGGTACATGACATAGCAGCTGATCATGCCTGATTGTAGCAACCCAGACTGTGGGTTATCTTATAATAAAAAAAAGAGGAAATTGTAAGATATTCATCAATAGTTACTAGGAATGCCAAAGAAAGGCTTTTCTATAACGAATTAAAACTTCTATTTTTTATACATAGGAAGAGACATTGTACTGGGAAATAAATTGAAATATGGTAACCAAGGGGCGCTACTGATTGTAAGAGTTATTAGGAAGGATTCACATCTGTGCATTTTGAAAACTTAGGCCGCTGATAGCGATCGACCAGTCAACCGTGGGGAGCCGACAGGTGGATCGTGACCATGGCTCTGCCCTTTCCCCAGCCTCCGCTGCTCTCGTTCACTGCAGAGTGGAGAGCAGGAGGCAGCATAGTGCTGGATGGAGGGTGGGGGTGGGAGCTGCCTCAGTGATTAGCTGCTAGACAGTCTGAGCAACCAATCACAAGCTTGTTATGAAAGGTTAACTGCAGCAGCTCCTGCTCCCGCCTTCCACCCAGCCGTCTCCTGATCTACACTGCTACACGCCTGAGAGGTTAGTAGAACCACCATAAAACTGGTAAAGCCTCGGTTGATTCCTTTGAGTCCCTAGTTGCTATGCTACTATATGTAACATGGAGGAACTCCAGTTTTAATATGAACTCACTGGAAACTGCTAAGCTATGCTAATTCACATATTACATAGAATGTATACAATCTAAAAGGTGACCATGCACATTACAAATTCACTGTGGAAATCCCCAAAATATACCGTACACATTATGATCTAATTGTACTATCTTTATATAATCTATACAAAACTAGTAACATGTAATATGAGGTTTACCCTAAAAATCAATCCAATTTGAACCATATCTTGCAGGCATGGTAGTTGGTATTTTTGAAGGCGGTGTTGAAACAAATAATTGTAAAGTATATGGCAAGTGTAAAATTTACACAACCATAAATGCAAAACCCGCCAAAATCATCTATTCAATTTATATCCGGTTAGGTTGGCCCTCACACTACATAGCTGTTGGCAAATCCGAAAGGTGGCCGCATGTTATCATCAGACTGCTCAGTCTCTTTTAGATTTAAGCACCGTACACACAGGCAGAATGTCGGGAGACATTAGCCGGTACAAAAAATACCGGCAGACATTCCGCCTGTGTGTATGTCGATCTGTCGGACGAGCAGGCTGGAAAACCAGCAGCCGACCGACTCCCAATCAGCGCTCTTAGCCAATGGCAGATGGTGTCACCCTGTCAGAACACAACAGCTCAGCGGGGGGAGATCGCTGAACTAACCTTGCATGGTCAGTACAATGGCTCCGGCCTGGGGCCGTCAGTTTTTCTCGTGCAACCGAAAGAAAAAAACTGTAGTGTGTACCAGGCTTTACCAACAATCATATAATTAAAGGACTACCTAATTGGATATACATTTAACAGTTTGTTTAGGTAGGTGATTGCACTAGTTGTTGGTGAGATCTATGCAGCCACCTTTAGTCTATAAAGAAACTATACAAAGGTGAAAAGGTTTACATTCTCTTGGACTATAGTGGAATGAGAGGGAGGTGGTTTTTAGGAGCATTTATTCTCTCAAGCTCACCATAGCCAATATACAATTAGATAATCTAATTTCATTTAGATTAGCCAACTACGTAGTGTGAGAAATTACCTGATCTTATGTAACTTGAATTGGCTGCTATGTAAGGCCCTCACAGTACATAGTTATTGGTAATGTAATGGAAATTGTAAAGAGATTGCAAATTGGAATGAGAAGTTTGTGGTTGTACAAAACTTGTGCAATCAAATTTTAGTTTGTGAACCAACTCAACACACACCCCAGAATAGTACACTAAAGCGGGGGTCGGCAACCTGTCACTCGCAGGCAGACAATGGGTAGATTGCGTCCCTTGGTTGCCGACCTCAGAACCTACAAAGGAGGGGAGGCAGGGGCCCAATTTAGTGGAACTGATGGGCTGTATTTTCCTGAATGCCGGCTTCTTCTCATCTCCCTCCCACCAGCATTCAGCTACTGCAGGGAAGAAAATACAGCCCACTGGTTCCACTAAAGGCCACCCCCGCTGCCCCTCATTTTCAGGCTCACCTTTTTTCTGTTGCCTGGACCCCCTGTGTGCTCCCTTGGCCCCATACAGCCCTACCCCCTCACCCTACCCCATAGCGCTGCTGGCTCCCCTCCTCTCCTGCTGGCCACTGCAGGAGAGGTTTTAGGATGGAGAGTGGTGACGGGGTTGGTAAATATGTAATTCCTTTTCTGAATAAACACAGTGAGTGATCGGTATCTATCACTCCTGTGCCCATTCATCCCCGAAGTATAGTAAACTGTGTTTACCATGCTTCTGTTTGTGAATGAACAGGAAGCTGTTCAGCACAGAGCACTTCCCATTCATTCACTGTCCAGTACAGCTGAGGTTTCAGAGAAAAGGAATGGGGAATCTCGAAAGTGAGACATCAGTGGTTTAAACAGGGGTCTATTTCACTAAAGCTCCCCAACAGGGCTCCTAAGAAATAAAAATAAAAAAGAATATTGTAAAAAATAAAAAAAATTGTAAAATATAATAACATAATAAAGATAATAAACTAATGACACAATCCACTGCCCTACTGACTGACACTGTCCACTTATAAGGTAAGCCAAGTTTATATTTTTACAGTGACTTTGCTTTATTATATTTTTCTAAGGAAGGTAGTTATACTTACGTTTAAGCACACATGGCGATATGGACACAAGTGTCAAAAGTAAGCACAGGCCACCATTAACACCCAGCAGGATTTTGTTAAGGAGGCAATGCTCAGGATGGGTGTAGAACCATGACAGTAGGCCGAGGGCTCCCACAGCAATGGTGTACAGTAAAAGAATGCCAAGCGCCAATGCCCCATACCACATCTTATTATGTGCCGTTCCCGCATGCCTGACAGATGACAATAGAAAATACCACAATTAGGACAATGGAAATACAAATAAATGTCAATAAAGCATCTCAAACACGATTCCTGTGATGTAAACTGTACACCAATAAAAATGTTAGTCATGAAAATTCCAGAATGCCAACTATCTTTTCTACAGATTCTGCAGTCATATTTCAGCTGTCATCACTTAAGTGCAGATTAGAAAAAGGAAACACATTAAAATAACATGTAGAGCTTCATGGGCATTAAAAAGAAAAAAAAACCTGCCAGATGTCCTTAGGAGCGGCATTTTTTCTGCATGTGTGCATGAGCCCTAATTGTGTACTTAGCCTTTAAACTGCGCTATGTTTTGTAATTGTCATGTGCCTGCATGGAAAGCAGATGGCATTAGACGCAAAGTACGGATCTCTAGCCAAAACGCTTTTTATTCTCCGATAAATTTGGGAAGGGTTAAAACTTCGGTCAGGTTTGTATGGCTGCCTGTTCCCCATGAGAAAACGAACCCACTTTATTATTCCTGGTGTCAATTTTACTGGGACAAAGTAATGGGAAACCCAACATTTTAATGTTTTCACCGGAAAAGGAATAGAGGGGATATCTTTCAATGTGGAACCCCTTGTTATCCAAGAGGGGATTTCCGCTCACTTTGGAGAGATTTATTTTTGCTTCCTGTTGGGTTTCTGGGACAAAAAAAAACAAAACTCCCATATGGGGCACAGACAGTGGTTTTAACAAGTCCACACTATAGCCCAAAATAAAAGAAACCATGTACTGTAATTTGTTCAATGGGTAAAATCCACTAATTTGCCCAATTTATCAAAATCTCAGAAGACCATTTCTTTTGTTTTTCCAAGCAAACCAATTATAATCAAACCAGCAGCTGAAAATAACAGCTGGAATATCAGTTTGATCTGAATGATGAGTGGTAATGCAGTCTCTATACCAGGCCACCAACGAATGTAAAAAAAAAAAAACCCCCAGTGAGAGACACCGGGGAAGCATAGGGGTTACTACTGGTAACAAAAGGATCATAATAGAGTATTATCACAAAATATACAATTTATTAATCTCAAGTTAGTGAAAAATGCAGAGTACAGCGCTGCTAGTAAATTTTGACAGCTTCACAAAAACATCAAACTACAAAAAACTGCATCTTGGATGTACATCAGACAAGGGCATGTACACAACATGGCAACACCACATATTAAAAGTAAGAGACGTTCGAACACCTTTTAACAATGCGCAGGTTTGCTGTTCCCAATGGTCCTCAAGGAACAGTTGTGTTTAATTAGTGATAACACCAAATCCAAGCATTGCACCGGGGATGGGGAGCTGGCAGATTTCCAATCCAATGATGACTGAGGGTGACTGGTGGTCCACATAAGGTCAATGGGGAGTAAGGGTACACAGTGTGATGGTTGTCAAAGAAAAGTAAACCCTCAAGTACATAGGGCCAAGGACGTATGGTTAGGTCACCGACCTGGATAAGTGACCATAATGTCAAGTGGCTTAGATTCAAAAAGAAATGGTTCTGATAAATATCCAGGTCCGCTTAGGCGACTGCAGTCTATGAGCAAGGATTGGATGATACAGGGTATATTTCCTCTGACAGCGTGTCTGCCACACATGCACTTGGGATGACGGAGATAAATAGGCATGCAGCGATACTTTTGCTATCGGTAATCACTGTAAATGCTAGCCTTGTCACATTAGACAATGAGTCCATGGTGTAAGTCAAAGTGACTGGTCAAACAGGCAAATTGTGCATATAACGTATAGCCTCAGTGATTATCTTTGTCCATTAGTCCTCTATACACATTAGGTAGATAGGTGAACATCTATTGACTCAAGGCTGACAGGTGTGTTGAAGAGGGTACTTTACCCCGATCACGGCCAGCCTCGGACCACAAGCACCTTCCAGAAGTCCCATTATTTTGTCCCCTCCAGCATTATCAAAAGGTGGTGACTCCAAACTGCAGTCTGGGGTGAACAGGACTTCTGCGGCAGCGGACAGCGCCTCGACCCGGCTCACTTTCCCAATAGCATCAGGGCTTCCCGCATGCAGCGTCACGTGACGCTTGTGACATCAACACGTTTCACTATGGAAGTAACATAGCTTCGACGGTAGCAGGCTGGCAACCATCTGTCCCTTATGACAGTGACTAGTGTACATCACATAGTCCTGTTTCCCCGAAAATAAGACCAGATCTTATATTCATTTTGGCTGTAAAAAAAAAACACACTAGGGCTTATTTTTAGGGGATGCCTTATTTATTTACAGTATGTGCAATAATCTACATTTATTCAAATACAGTCATGTCATCATGATGATCTTAAAGTGGTTGTAACCCTGAAAGAAAAAAAAAAAAAAAAACAGCACAGTGCTTGTGCTGTGTCATTTACCCCTCCTATGTTCTAAGAAAAATGGAATAAAATGATACAAAGTTTTTTAAAAAGTGCCTGTGTCCCCTGTCTTCTCTCCCCCTGTGAGCTCAGGAGTCAGCATTATGACATTCTGTAATCCAAAAAATAAATCTTGGTTAAAGTCATTGTAAAATGATGTAATCCGTTTTGTAAAATGATTATATAATGTGCATGTCTCCTTTTGTAGCTTTATTGTGGAAAATTCATTATTTACATATATAATATACAGTGGGTACGGAAAGTATTCAGACCCCCTTACATTTTTCACTCTTTGTTATATTGCAGCCATTTGCTAAAATCATTTAAGTTCATTTTTTCCTCATTAATGTACACACAGCACCCCATATTGACAGAAAAACACAGAATTGTTGACATTTTTGCAGATTTATTAAAAAAGAAAAACTGAAATATCACATGATCCTAAGTATTCAGACCCTTTGCTCAGTATTTAGTAGAAGCACCCTTTTGATCTAATACAGCCATGAGTCTTTTTGGGAAAGATGCAACAAGTTTTTCACACCTGGATTTGGGGATCCTCTGCCATTCCTCCTTGCAGATCCTCTCCAGTCCTGTCAGGTTGGATGGTGAACTTTGGTGGACAGCCATTTTTAGGTCTCTCCAGAGATGATCAATAGGGTTTAAGTCAGGGCTCTGGCTGGGCCATTCAAGAACAGTCACGGAGTTGTTGTGAAGCCACTCCTTCGTTATTTTAGCTGTGTGCTTAGGGTCATTGTCTTGTTGGGAGGTAAACCTTCGGCCCAGTCTGAGGTCCTGAGCACTCTGGAGAAGGTTTTCGTCCAGGATAACCCTGTACTTGGCCGCATTCATCTTTCCCTTGATTGCAACCAGTCCTCCTGTCCCTGCAGCTGAAAAACACCCCCACAGCATGATGCTGCCACCACCATGCTTCACTGTTGGGACAGGTGATGAGCAGTGCCTGGTTTTCTCCACACATACAGCTTAGAATTAAGACCAAAAAGTTCTATCTTGGTCTCATCAGACCAGAGAATCTTATTTCTCACCATCTTGGAGTCCTTCAGGTGTTTTTTTTAGCAAACTCCATGTGGGCTTTCATGTGTCTTGCACTGAGGAGAGGCTTCCTTCGGGCCAATCTGCCATAAAGCCCCGACTGGTGGAGGGCTGCAGTGATGGTTGACTTTCTACAATTTTCTCCCATCTCCCGACTGCATCTCTGGAGCTCAGCCACAGTGATCTTTGGGTTCTTCTTTACCTCTCTCACCAAGGCTCTTCTCCCCCGATAGCTCAGTTTGGCCGGACGGCCAGCTCTAGGAAGGGTTCTGGTCGTCCCAAACGTCTTCCATTTAAGGATTATGGAGGCCACTGTGCTCTTAGGAACCTTAAAGTGGTAGTAAACCTCCTATCATTTTCAGCCAAGGAAGCTGCCATCTTGGCCTCTGTTTAATCTACAACTGCCATGATGCTGCACATGTGATCATCTATGAGATCAGCCATTGGATGGTTTGACAGTTTGGTTTGGAGCACAACCAATGGGAGTGTTACATTTCCGGCACGTGCCAGAAATGTGACTGGTTTTTAACCTGTTAAATGCATGGGTTTACTACCGCTTTAAGAGCAGCAGAAATTTTTTTGTAACCTTGGCCAGATCTGCGCCTTGCCACAATTCTGTCTCTGAGCTCTTCAGGCAGTTCCTTTGACCTCATGATTCTCAATTGCTCTGACATGCACTGTGAGCTGTAAGGTCTTATATAGACAGGTGTGTGGCTTTCCTAATCAAGTCCAATCAGTATAATCAAACACAGCTGGACTCAAATGAAGGTGTAGAACCATCTCAAGGATGATCAGAAGAAATGGACAGCACCTGAGTTAAATATATGAGTGTCACAGCAAAGGGTCTGAATACTTAGGATCATGTGATATTTCAGATTTTCTTTTTTAATAAATCTGCAAAAATGTCAACAATTCTGTGTTTTTCTGTCAACATGGGGTGCTGTGTGTACATTAATGAGGAAAATAAATGAACTTAAATGATTTTAGCAAATGGCTGAAATATAACAAAGAGTGAAAAATTTAAGAGGGTCTGAATACTTTCTGTACCCACTCTATATTTGCTCACATGACCCGCTGGGGCTCCTCTTCTCTGCTCCGAGCACTGCAGAGGGAGGGGTCGCTGACATCAGCCGAGAGGAGAAGATCCCCGGTGAGTCAAGGGAGCGCCCAGCGGCGCTGTAAATAAGGAATTTTTCACAATAAAGTTACATAAAGAGACACACTGTACATTTTATAATCATTTTACAGAATGGATTATATGTTTTTACAACGGCTTTAACTAGGGCTTACATTGCAACCATCCCCAAAAATAAACGCTAGGTCTTATTTTCGGGGGAAACAGGGTATCCGCTCTTCCCTACTGTTACCAGTATGTGGATTACCAGCAAGCATGTGCATTAACAGTACTGAGGCTTCAGCTAACCCTCAATGGGATATCAGTGAGCTTTTTCACTAAGGCATTGTTCAAACTGCAGTAGGTCAGAACTACTACTGTCACCTGAACTAACATCAGATTGGCCACTATGAATTTCAATACTCTGCCACCCTTTACTATATATTCCTATAGTCTACAATGTATTAACTATACAATAGTGTTGCATAAAGGGAAATGACATACCAATTGTTATTCCATTTATGAGCAAATTCCACCAGTAACACGAGTTGGATAACCAAGAAGAAAATGGCAAACAGTGCACCAATATGGCGCCACACTGCAAAAAAAAACAAAAGACATTCATATCATGAACGGATATAGAACTATTCATACAACCACTTATCAAATTCTATGTTAACTAAATAAGATTAGGGTTTTAGCCACCTAAGATAATACAGACTTTAAAATCAAATAGTTGCCAGCTCAGATCTACAAAACTAGTACTGTATATAAGAAGAACAGACAGGAAGTTCGTGCGCTGACAAATCTTTCCCCTGAGAAATCCCCTGGTGGGACCAGACCATAAATATGTTTTCACATACACTTGTAAATGCCAGTCCTCTTATGTGTTACTTAATAGGTTACTAAACATACAGTCCTGCTCACCATTATTGGCACCCCTTCATGTTTTGCATAACTGAGTGAATGTCTTCAGAAATAAATGGAAATGTACCAAATTTATATCAGCAGGATCTTTTAATTGGAGGTCCAAAGTAATTTAACAAAGACAATTGTTATTTCAACATAGATATTGTAATTATAAAGAAAAAACAGAAAACCAGCATGTGCACTAATATTGGCAGCCCTCCTTAATATTTGGTTGCACACCCTTTGGCAGCGATGACAGCCTCCAAACGTTTCTTATATCCATCGATAAGCTTCTTGCATTCTCGGGTGGCATTTTCTCCCACACTTCCTTTGCAATATGCTCAAGCTCTTGAACATTTGCAGGGTTCCTTTCTCCAATGGCAGTTTTCAGCTCCCCCCAAAGATTTTCAATTGGATTGAGATCAGGACTCATTGCTGGCCATTTTAAAACAGTAAATTTTTTCCCTTTCAACCATTCCTGCGTGCTTTTGGAGGTGTGCTTTGGGTCTTTATCTTGCTGGAGGACCCATGATCTTCGCCTCAAACCAAGTTTCCTTACACTGGGCAAGACATTTCGCTCTAGAATTGCTTGATAATCTTCTGATTTCATGATGCCTTTGATACGGTCAAGGCCTCCAGTACCAGATGCAGCAAAGCAGCCCCAAAGCATTATGGATCCTCCACCGTGCGTCACTGTTGGTATGGTGTTCTTTTCCTTAACCACAACAGTACCTGGCACGAAAACCCCCTTCCTGTCCAGGCCATTTTTCAGCTTTCAGCGCTATCACACTTTGAATGACAATTACTCAGTCATGCAACAAGGTACC
>BLSH010000573.1:575165-598246 GCA_018402905.1 Glandirana rugosa
GTACGTCCGTCCTCCCACACGAATCGACTCTTTTAGGGAGGCCTTTTTTGAAGACCGAACATACTGTGGTAAAACGGGATCCGGTCTTTGATCGTTCATTGATTTCTTTACATTTTTTTTTTCTTTTTTCAAATTTAGTTCATTTATAATATACGAAAGGATAGAAAAATGATTACGATCGTCGTCTTCCTAATGTTTATCACTGAAAACTGACTCTCTCACTTCAAGGTGAAATTTGTACAAATCTTTTACATTACATGTCAGGACGAGTGGTAATAACCGTGGGTACTTCAAATACATGTATAACACCTTATAGATGACTAGCTATCTGTAGTAATATGTTGATTAATTTGATACATTTCCTTCAGTAGATATTCCACAATATGTACATAAACTTCATGGGTGCCAATAATGGTGAGCAGGACTGTACATTACATTTTCTAAACATGTTTAAAGTGGAACTTCACTCTCTCAGTCAAAAGTCACTATTTGTAATCCTTCTGCTGCTAGCATTAGTAAAAAGATAGGAAAGCATATAATATTTACTTGATTTAAACTTTTTTCTTTTTTTTTTACATTTCTTTAGTTACTTGCTAGTTTCTGGCCTAGGGCAAAATGGTGTCATACAAGCCAGAAGTTTTTTCCGGAGGGATTTTCTCAGCTAAGCACACCCTCCTGCCTGCATGCTTGAGCCAAGGAAAGATGGATTCTGGGAACTAAAAATGCTAGCTACATGAATCATCTGCCCTTAACTCAAGATGGTAATGGGCAGAAATGTTAGAGGGTGTTTTTCAAGGTGATTCCTCAGCAAAATAAAGCATGGAGACATGGATGGATGGGAGAGTTTGCTTTGAATAGTAAAAATGATTAAAATAGCATTTTTGGTTTGTGGTGCTCTGATGAAGTGTAGTTCTGCTTTAATATTGAGTATCAAACATGTTCAGGAACATATCAAAAGTGAATAAATGACGGTAATATATAGGGGCAACATTTCCAAACAGACACATGGCTTCCTGTATAAGTAGTTTTAGATAGAGTGGGGGTGGGTTAAAATTCCTATCAAGTTACTAATTGCTGTTTGTTTCCTACTGGGCAGATTTTCTCTGATCTCCTGTAGTGCAGGTGTAACAGGAAATGAGAAGAAATCTCCCCAGAGTAAGAAATTCCCATCTGAAACACTTGTCATTGGAAAATGTGTCCCTCTCGGCTGATCCACTCTGAACCCAAACATATATTTTAATTGTTTATTTTTAGCAATTTACAAAAAGCAAAGTGAGCGAAGAGAAGGAAAATCAAAATCAAATCAATATTTAATGCGACTCCCCTTTCGCTTCAAAGCAGAATCAATTCTTATGCTTGCACATTTTGAGCTGTTGCACAAAGTCAGGGATTTTGTAGGATTACAGTCAGGTGAATTATTAATCAATTATACCAAGCGGGTGCTAATGATCATCTTTTTTATATGTAGGTTGAAACAGTCATTAATTGTCATAGAAACAGCTGTGTAGGAGGCTTAAAAGTAGGTGAGGAAAAGCCAAACTCTGCTACTAACATGAGGTTGTGGAAGACAGTTTCATGTCAGAGGTCATACACCATGGCAAGACTGAGCACAACAACAAGACACAAGATACTTATATGCATCAGGCAAAGACTTCAAAGCAGACTGGGGTTTAAGATGTGCTGCTCAAGCTCTTCCAAAAAAGGACAAAGAACTGGGCAACGTTGAGGGCCATAGACAGAGTGGTCGGTCAAGGAAACTTAATGCAGCAGATGAAAGACACATCATGCTTACTTCCCTTCAACATCGGAGATGTCCAGCAGTGCCACCAGCACAGAACTGACAGAAACCAATGGGACCCAGAAACACCCATCTACTGTCCAAAGAAGTCTGATCAGAAGTGGTCTTCATGGAAGAATTGCAGCCAAAAAGCCATACCTCTGACATGGAAACAAGGCTAAGCGACTCAACTATGTATGAAAAAAAAGAACTGGGGTGCAGAAAAATGGCAGCAGGTGCTCTGGACTGATGAGTAAAAATTTGAAATATTTGAGTGTTGCAGTAGGCAGTTTATTGGCCGAAGAGCAGGAGAGCAAATGAGTGTCTGCAGGCAACAGTGAAGCATGGTGGAGGTTCCTTGAAAGTTTGGGGATGCATTTCTGTAAATGGAGTTGGAGATTTGGACAGGATCAATGGTGTCCTAAATTCTGAGAAATACAGGCATATACTTATCCATCATGGAGGCGTGTGATTGGTCCCAAATTCATTTTTGCAGCAGGACAAAGACCCCAAACATACAGCCAATGTTATTAACAATTATCTTCAGAGTAAATAAGAACAAGGAGTCCTGCAAGTGATGTTTTTTTCCCCCAACCCCCACTTCTATTTCTGACTGCAAAACATTTGCACATTAGTATATATGCACGCGCACACATGCACAAACACATTCCAGACTTGAAAAAAAGGGATTTTATTATAACTTACCGTAAAATCCTTTTCTCCGAGTTCACTGACAGACGCAGCTCTTCATGACTTTGTGGGTTTTATGTCAGTTACCACTAGGAGTTAACTAGGCAGGGAAAAGAAACAGCTGGCCCCTCCCCTGGGGGCCGTCCTCTCTTCCTACATCAAACCCCCTCACAGTATAGCTCTTCAGTTCGTACACAAGCCGTATAGAAACAGAGCCCAGAGGGGTGGGTGCTGCGTCTGTCAGTGAACTCGGAGAAAAGGATTTTACGGTAAGTTATAATAAAATCCCTTTTTCTCCTTACGTTCACTGACAGACGCAGCTCTTCATGACTTTGTGGGGACGTCCCCAAGCTGTGTCAAAAAAGAGGGGTGGGTAGACCCTAACAACTGTACCCAACTGAACCTCTGAAGAGGCGCCAGTCGCACCTACACTGCCGCCTGCAAAACTTTGCGGCCAAAAGCAGCATCCGAGGATGCAAACACATCAACTTTGTAAAACTTAGTAAAAGTGTGAACCGAGGCCCACGTGGCCGCTTTGCACACCTGGGACACCGAAGCCTGGTGTCTGAAAGGCCCAGGAAGCACTAACCGCCCGGGTAGAGTGAGCCGTGACTGGAAAAGGGGGAACTTTTGCCCCGAACAGAATACGCAGGAGTCACGGTTTTTGTAATCCAAAGAGAAATAGTAGCCGAAGAGGCCGCTAGCCCTTTACGCGGCTCTTCTGTCAGAACAAACAATGCGTCAGCTTTTTGAAAAGGAGCTGTAGCAGCCAAGTACACTCGTAAGGCCCTCACTACGTCCAAGGCGTACAAATCAAACTCCTTTGGATGCGATGGACGAGGGCACAACGAAGGCAGGATAATATCTTCATTGTATGTGACAGGAAGAGACTACCTTCGGAAGGAAAGAGGGAGAAGGTCGTAAAACCGCCTTATCCCTATGCACCAAATAGGGAGACTTGCATGACAGTGCAGCTAATTCTGACCCCCGTCTAGCAGAAGTGATGGCGACTAAGAAGGCCACCTTCTGCGACAGAAGCTGTAAGGAAATCTCCCTGAGTTTCTCATAAGGTGGTTTCTGAAGAACAGAGAACACCAGATTCAAATCTCACGGAGCCATCGGAGATCTTACCCAAGGCGCCACATGTGGCACACCTTGTACAAAGGTATGAATCAGAGAGTGTGAGGCCAAAGGCCTCTGAAAGAGAACGGCTAAAGCCGAAATCTGGCCCTTGAGAGTACACAAAGCCAGTTTCTAGTCCAGGCCCTCCTGTAAAAAGGTCAGGACCCTGGACACGACATAAGAGCGGGGGTTATAGCCCTCCGCCTCACACCAAGCAATGTATGCCTTCCAGGTGCGGTGGTAATTTTGCGAGAGGTGCATTAGCGAGCTTTCAACAAGGTAGGGATTACGGAGTCAGCGACTCCCCTGTCCCTCAGCACCTGGGACTCAATAGCCAAACCGTCAGAGCCAGCGAGGGTAAAGCAGGATGCAATATAGGTCCTTGAGACAGAAGATCGTCTCGCATATGGAGCCGCCAGGGGGAGTCCGCCACCATTTGCACCACATCGGCGTACCAGATGCGCCGAGGCCACTCTGGGCCCACCAGAATTGTTGGTATCCCCCCCATCATTATTCTGCGTACCAATCTCGGGAGCAGATGAATCGGAGGGAAGGCGTACAGGAGACGATAATGACTCCAGGGGCCACTAGAGCGTCCGTGGCCACTGCCAACGGATCCCTCGTTCTGGACACAAAAGGCTCTCACTTTGTGATTGACCCGGGACGCCATGAGATCCACGTCCGGCGTTCCCCATTTGCGGCAAATCTGACTGAACACCTCCGAATGGAGGGACCACTCTCCCTGGTCCAGCGTCCGCCCAACGCAGTATCAGAGCTACCTCTGCTGCAGCCGCTGGACTCCTTGTGCCGCCCTGATGGTTCACATACGCCACCGCTGTGGCATTGTTCGATTGAATCCGTATCGGACGACTTTGCAATCTCGACGACCAGTGAAGAAAGCATAGTCTGATTGCTCTCAGTTCCAGCACGTTTATGTGGAGGTGAGCCTCCTGAGCCGACCAACGTCCCTGGGCAGATAGTCCCCCCAGGAATTAGTAGTAGTGAGGCCATTGTGATGCTCACATTCTCCTCCGGAGCTGAGGCAGAGTCCGCTCGCAGGAACAGATCGGCCAGGTATGCCACTACCGCAATGCCCCTTTGGCATAACAACGCCAGTACCGGAGCTAGCGGCTTACATGAAGACTCGGGGTGCTGAGGGCAGACCGAAGGGGAGTGCCACAATTTGAAAACGACGGTCCCCTACCGCAAAACGCAGGAAGCGCTGATGTCGCGGATGGATGGGTACATGGAGGTACGCGTCCCTGATGTCCAGCGACGCCAGAGTTTTCCCCCTGAGGAAGGGCGGCCACAAACGAACGAATAGATTCCATCCGGAACTTTCGCGTTCTGACGTACCGGTTCAGGGCTTTCAGGTCCAGAATGGGCCGAAACCCCCCCCTTCTTGGGTCGAAACCTCTCTCCTGGGGGAACTGGTACAATCACTCCTTTGATCTGAGAGAGCCTGTACCGCCCCAGAGAGGGCCTCCCTGCATTCCTGCGGGAGCCTTAATTCGATGGAAAGAACCTGTCTGGGGGTAGAGAGACGAACTCTATCCTGTACCCGGTGGACACCACTTCCCGGACCCAGTGGTCGGAATATGTGCCAACCACCTGTCTGCGAACCCCAGAAGACGTCCCCCCACCCGACCCTTGGGTGAGGGCAACCATCAGGCTGCGGAGGGCTTGTCCTCTGTCTTTTCGGTCTTGTGCTGCCACCGCCGTCTTCCGGCCCCTGCAGCAACCTTTCTGGAACGGGTCCCTTACCCTGTCGCGCCCATGGCGCAAAAAGGCAGCTTCCGACCCGAAGGAAGGAGCACCTGTCTACGGCGAACTCACGCCTGCGGGGCTCAGGAAGGAAGGTACTCTTACCTCCCGGGAAATCTTGATAATCTCATCCAGCCGTGGGCCAAAAAGACGTCCACCCTGAAAAGGGTAGGTCAGCCATCCCCCTTTTGGAAGCATGGTCACTGGACCAGGGACGCCACCAAAGAATAAGCCGGGGTCTGACGGCCGAGATATTCTGGATAACAGGGCAGAATCTCAATGGCCGCATCACAAAGGTAGTAACCGCTAAACTGTCACCCGGCCCTGAACCCTTGGAGTAAGAACACAGCCTTCTGCGGCGCCTCAATCAGGCGACCGCCTTCTAGGTCCTTTATGAGTTCCTCCATGCAATCAGATAAATGCTGTGCCGCCATGGCGGCAGCAAGTGCTGGTCGCACAGCAGAACCTGCACCCAGGAACAGTGACTTCCAAAGTGCCTCTGTCTTCCTATCAGCGGGATCCTAATAGGAGGGAGTCCTTTCCATAGGAATAGTAGTTGCCTTAGTCAGGCGTGCAATCGGTGGGTCCACCGCAGGTGATTCCCATATGCTTCAGGAAGCTTTCCTCAAAGGAATATCGAACAGCAAAGCGTGTAGTCAGTGAGGATGAACACTGTGGATGCTGCCAATTGCGATAAAGGAATGGTCAAAAAATTCATTGTAAGGATATGCCTTGGGGGCCCTGGGGGGCCAAGAGGACCCACACACATGCGCAGCAGATCGTGATTCGCCATCTTGATCCAGTGCAACCTAATGTGAATGCCAGATACAATGGCAGCAACTAGTGCTTTTTTTTTTTTTTTGCGCATCTGCCGCCCCCTGATCCCCCTCGCCGTCCGCCATCCCGTTTCCTCATCGGACAAGTCCGCTAGAGTCCCTGAGACCCCTGAAGGAATCGTGAGGGGGACGCTTCTTGGGGACCCATTGTGCGGTTTCCGCACGAGGGCAAAATTTGTTAAAGACCGCCCGCAGCAGGTCCAAAAAGGCCCCTTGAGCAGATTGCTCCACTGCTGATGCTACCTGAGCAGGGTCAGCAGGGAGATCTGCCATAGCTTTTTCCCAGAAAAGTGACACAGGGAGTAAAAGGGGGGCGACCCTACACTGCCACACACCCACAGGCCACAGAGGACAGCACCCACCACCACCAGCACCCGGAGGGAGCCCAGCTATACTGCTGTCCGCTGCCCGTGTAACAGTTCAGATCTACGGAAGCTGTACCTGCATCACTGCCGTTTCATGAGAAGGGAGAAGCTGCAGACACGTGCATTCTTTGCAGAGCATGCAGTCAAAATGGCCGCCGTTAAACACTAGAGGCCAAACATATCCTTCAGGAAACGTGCAGTACCAAAAACGGCCGCTCTGAGCGCTAGAGGGAAAGTCCCATAGGCCCAATATGTCCGCGGCTACGGCAAAATGGCGGCGGTCCGCCGCAAAATGGCGGCCGATCGCCGCATGGCGATTTTTTAGCGCCAAAGCCGAAGGATTGCAGGGGTGCTGGGGGGGGTGAGGTAGGGGGTAAAAGGGAGCAATAGCATCCCACCAGTGGCTACCAGAAAGAGATGTTTTGGCGATTCGGACGTCGGGCCCCCTTCACGCCCCTAAGGAGGGGGGAAGCGGGGCGCTCCACTTACCACTCCGACGCCTCGGGTAGCCATCTGATCGCAGACTTTCCACCCTCCACGGGCGCTAAGCTGCTGGCCCAAAATCGCCCTGCCGAATCGCATCCGGTAAAGGGCACTAAAAAAGGGGGGTCTTAACCCCCGGGCCGCCCGCACGGAACGGGCACGATGCGGCGGGTCCACATGCAGCTGGACTGGCTTCGCATCATGTTGGCCAGGCCGGGGAAAGTACAGAGCTCCAGGACTCTCTATGCCCCGACCGGCTTCTTGATAGCAGATCATCTTGATTGCAGATAACAGAAATAAAAGAAAATAAAATAGAAAATGGTCACAATTGGACCGCAGATCCCTAGAAGGGAAGCCAGGTCAACTCCTTGCGAACTAAGCATTGAAAACTGGAGAGCTATACTGTGAGGGGGTTTGATGTAGGAAGAGAGGACGGCCCCCAGGGGAGGGGCCAGCTGTTTCTTTTCCCTGCCTAGTTAACTCCTAGTGGTAACTGACATAAAACCCACAAAGTCATGAAGAGCTGCGTCTGTCAGTGAACGTAAGGAGAAAGAACGCTTTTCTTGCTCAAAACAGGCTATGCTTTGCATAGTGAGTTTAGATTTTGTATTGCCGCTTTTGAAAGTGCAATGAAACCGTTGATTGTTCTGCTAAAAATCCCTTGGTGTGGGTTACATTTTCTAAATGTGGATTTTGAACACAATAGTGGGGCGGTGACAACTGCAAGGAACAGCGGGACTTTCATTAGCTTTTTTGCTAGTTCATAAAATGGTCATCAGCGTTGAGCATTAGGCTGTATGATAAAAGATATATTAAGGTAAATCATGTAATCTTATGTTCAGATACTGGATTGGCTGAACAAGTCCTGAGGTTCAAGAATGTAGCCTGGGGACCTTGTCGCCATTGTTCATCTCAGCTCCTCGCTCCGATCCCCTAACCCTGTTGGTAACACTTGGCAGACTATTCCTCTTTCTAGCGGCTATCACATCAGGTTTTCTTTCTTTGGATATATAGTATCTCACAAAAGTGAGTACACCCTTCGCACTTTTGTACATATTTTATTGTACCTTTTCACGTGACAATACTGAAGAAATGACACTTTGCTACAATGTAAAGTAGTGAGTGCACAGCTTGTATAACAGTTTAAATTTGCTGTCCCCTCAAAATAACACACAGCCATCAATGTCTAAACCGCTGGCAACAAACGTGAGTACATCCCTAAGTGAAAATATCAAAATTGGGCCCAAAGTGTCAATATTTTGTGTGGCCACCATTGTTTTCCAGCACTGCCTTAACGCTCTTGGGCATGGAGTTCACCAGAGCTTCACAGGTTGCCGCTGGAGTCCTCTTCCACTCCTTCATGACGACATCATGGAGCTGGTGGATGTTAGAGACCTTGCGCTCCTCTACCTTCCGTTTGAGGATGCCCCACAGATGCTCAATAGGGTTTAGGTCTGGAGACATGCTTGGCCAGTCCATCACCTTTACCCTCAGCTTCTTTAGCAAGGCAGCGGTCGTCTTGGAGGTGTGTTTGGGGTCGTTATGTTGGAATACTGCCCTGCAGCCCAGTCTCCAAAGGGAGGGGATCATGCTCTGCTTCAGTATGTCACAGTACATGTTGGAATTCATGGTTCCCTCAATGAACTGTAGCTCCCCAGTGCCAGCAGCACAAATGCAGGCCTAGACCACGACACTCCCACCACCATGCTTGACTGTAGGCAAAACACACTTGTCTTTGTACTCCTCACCAGGCATGTAGCCAGTAAAGTCTGGATTCTTGTTTTTCTTACTTTTCAATTTAAGAAGGTTATTGCACCCATTATTATGGGTTTTGGTTAACATTTTTTTTAGGTTTTTGATGCAGGGTGTTACTAGTGTTGCCGGGCAATCTGGATTTTGAAGAGAGCTGTAGCTTCTCTCTTTGAGACTGTTCCCCCTTAAAGTGTTTGTTAACCCAAAAAATAAATAAATAAATAAATACAGATCCTGGTCCCTTAAAGCATACAGCACAGTGCTTGTGCTGTATAATCTGCCCCCCTCTAAACTATAAAAAACCTCACTGATCCCTCCACTTCCTGTGTCCCCCTCTCTGCTCAGACAATGAAAATCCGAGCTGCTGAGTCCTGACCATCGTTGTCTGAGACATCCCTGCGTAATCCACAGCTCTGCTCTCATCTCTCCCCTCCCCCCCCCCCTCCCTGCCTGTCTCTCTGTCCCCACTGCCGCCACTATTAGTAGAATTAAAAAATTACAATGCTTACTGCCAGCCCCTCTATTAGAGCTTGGCATAGCACACTGTGTAAGTTTTTTTTAAAAATGAGACTTGTAAATCCCTGTTTAACTCGATCTTCAGGCCGGTCACATGACTCTCGGCCAGTTTTCAGGGCTACTGCAGGAGGGGCTGAGCGGCCATGTGATCTCGGCAGCTGACGTCAGAGGGAGATCTCGGTCCCTCCTTCATTATCCATGTATTGGAGCTGTACAGCGGCCGCAAGTCATGTGACCGGCCTGAAGACAGCTCTAAACAGGTATTTACAAGCCTCTTTTTAAAAAAATACTAACAGTGTGCTATGCCAGGCTCTAATAGAGGGGCTGGCATAGACTTAATAATATGGGTTTACAAACACTTTAACTGAAACCTGGGGGCAGCTAATATAAAAAAAAAAAAAAGAAGTTTAGGGTCTTATATTTTAGTCCTAAATATAAAAATGGATAAAGTATAAAGCCATATACAATCACTTTTGATGAAAATTTTGTGAACTTGTCTGCCAATGTCAAAATATCCTATCCTGATTTCAGGGAATAAATACAATGTCAGACAGCTAATCAGCACATTTTGCACCTCATGTTGTCTGTGACAATTTCACTTTATCAGATTTAAGAAAAAATAAATGAGTAACAGAAATTCTTACACTCGCCAGAAAGAAACCACACCGCAACATTCATGAACAACAAAAATAGAAACACAGCTGAACTGACACACCAACTGACCCAAACTGAACTTCACAACCCAGACATTTCTAAACCTTTGATTGAGGGGCTTGCGGTGCCTAGACGAGGGTGTTGTCACACTGCATCCAGCGAGATAACGGGAAATGCTGAGTAGTCCAAATTTCGTAAAATGATGCTACTGCACTGTGCTGTCATCTTGTGAGATTCAGGCTGCTCACCATTTCCCAGGTCCTTGTTGGAGAGCGCGTCATGTCACTACCTGCAGTAAAAAAACTAGGGGTAAGTTAGTATATTTAACTTTTTTTCACTACAGATTCAAAAATGTTTTTTTTCATTTATTGCAGTGTTTTGGCATGACATAGGCCAAGGTCCACTTTTACCAGTCACAGCAGACTCTATTCTTCAATCAGGTAAGTGGACATGAAATGAGCCAACACTAGCAAATTATCTTACTGGGCAAAAAACGGTTTCATATTAAACTGAAAATGGTTCTAAAAGGCAAAATGTTTTTTTACCTTTCCCTTCATTAAGGTAAAAAAGCCTTCCAAAGGTCCCAAAGGCTCCACTTGTGCGTGTCTATGGACATACACAACTTGGCTTGGGAGTGTGCCCACAGGGCTTGCTATGGACGCACTCATAGAGAAAAGATGAGGACAGTGCCAGCAGGGCACCAAAAAAAGAAGAGGTAAGGGGCCGCTCTGTGCAATATTGCTGCACAGAGGCGGCAAGAAAATAAATAAACTTTGGCTTTAGCATTACTTGAAGTTTAAAGTGATATTAAAGGTTTTTTTTTTTTTCTTAAACCAAAAGGTTGCACTTATCTGCTCTGTGTAATGATATTGCACAGAGTACTGTATTCCCTTACCTCCTCTTTGGCAATCCTCCACTGGCGCCGCTCCTTCTTCACCCGAGTGACCCCTTCGCAAACTGTGTGGAAAGGGGGGGCACCCATGTGCACTCTCCTGATTGGGACTCTGCGAGGCCCATAGCAACGCACAATGCCAGTAAGCCACACCCCACTCCCTCCTCACATAAGTTTTACTGACAGCAGCAGGAGGCGTGTCTCCTGTGAGACCAGGAAGTGAAGCTGCAGATGGGACAGCGCTGGATCGGTCAGTCATGTAAGTGTTTAAAGACAGGGGGGGGTCGGAAAGATAGAGAATGTTTAACTCTATTGCAGAGAATGCATCAAGGTAAATGAATTAGAGTTTAAAACCACTTTAAAGTGATTATATTTGCCATTTCATGTCTTCATTGTGTACTTTATGTTAGACCCAGTGATGACATCACTGGGACTCTGTGCTTCTCAAAGAAATGTACATAGACCATAGCTGATGGGAGGGGCCAGCAAAGTGCTGTACATAAGTCTAAGACTGAGAACCGAGCTATCAAAACCGCTGATCACTCGGTTCTCAGAGATTCATGAGCAGAGAGCTGGTGACTGTCAGTCATCGATCTCTGCTCTGCCCCCCCTCCCCCCAGCTCACACGCTCACTGAAGCGCTGGGCTGTGGAGGGGTGCGGGAGCGGCTGGCCCAGGCTCTCAGCGACTCAGAGGCTGAGTCAGGTGCCAGTCCAGGATTCTGGGCAGATCCCAACCATATGCCCTTGATCTTTCCCCAACCTGGAACGGCTCTGTGACGTCAGCTGAAAACGGGTCACAGAGTGCAGAACGAACTGCACGCCTGTGATTCACAGAAGAAGTACAGCCAAACAAACTTTGACTGTACTTTACCTTTAAGTATTGATTTTTAGAAGAACCAGTGAGGTCCCTTGTGGTTCCTGGTGCACTACAAAAACAATAAAAGACAAAATTACCTAGAAGGAAGGTATCTTGATCAGGTAGGAAGAAGGCTCCGGAACACATTCCTATAATAATTAGAAACTTGACAAGCCAGAATCTGCAAATGAAACATACAGCTGCATAAATATATAATTATAAATACAAAGTTGTATGGTCAATAATGATAAAAAATGGTGCAAGTTCAGTTTCAGACAGCTCCTCCAGTATTGGGTCCGCTGGGCCTGGTCAATAAAGTTTCCTGTTAGAAAGTCAGTGTCAGGTTATGCCTTGTCCTGCCGCTTGTGAGCATCAATTACAGACGAATAAAAATACAGTTTATACACTGGGCCACATTAGTAAAGGGATTGCCTACTTAAAACCGACTCCTCGATTCTTGGTGGATGCTGGACAGTTAAACCACATGACTATTTCTTCAATCTCTTAGGAGTCTATTGGTGAGATCTGCACTCTTCAGTTCCTGGTTTTGCACTCCAGCTGCAGCCATTATAATGTGTTCCCAAATTATAGGGAGAGCATAATCTAAGTTATGTTTTTATTTTATTTTATAGAGGAGGTGCAGGAACATTCAATCTGAACAGGACACTTCCGGGTAGAGAGAGTTGGAAATGATATCATGGTGCTGAAGTATCTGAGATATATAAGAAGCCAGAGTCTGATGTAGTCCACTAAGCTCCAAATATAATAAAATCTCCCTTTTATTTAGTAGACTGACTTTTAAACCTCATGCTCACTGGGTTTTTAGCCCAGACTCTGGCATTTTGCTGCAGCTGGAGGGCACAGGCACACTGTCCAGACCCACTTCTGACAGCCTGTCAAACTCGATGAGAGCTGCTGCAGCTGGACAGGACTGGGCAGTGTGGTGTGCCTAACAGTATGTCCGTTTGGAGCAGTAGGTACCCAGGGACTAATGCCAGGAACATAAGCAGTCTGGGTTCTGGGCACATAAGGTCCTAAACAGAAATACGGATGTGTGCCTGGAGCAGTCCTGTCCAGCCGTCAGACTCTCAAGATTTTGACAGGCTGCCAGCAGCGGGGCTAGACAATCATCTGTGCCCTCCAGCCACAGCTACACGCCCAGTGTTTATGAGGCTTTAAAGAACTAAGTACTATTTGTATCTCCCTTTGTGTTGGCCTACCATTACACCAAAGGTTGTCCGCTTCAGTCTATCATGAATGCTGCTTCTAGACTCCATTACCTTATAACCATTCTACGGCGGTCTCCCCTTTCTGCCAATCCCTCTACTGGCTTCTATTCAGCCAATGTAAAAAATTCAAAATACCAACAACGTACAAAGCCATCCAAAATGCTGCTCCAGCTAAATCACCAACCTAATCTTGAAATATGGATCCAAAACTCCACTCCATTCCTCCCAAGACTTCCTGCTCTTTTGCTTCCTTGTCACCGCCTCCATGCTCACCTCCAGAACTTCTCCAGAGCCTTTCCCATCCTCTGAAACTCCTTACCACAATCTACCTGGCTATCTCCTACTTTGTCCACCTTTAGGCGATCCCTGTAAACTTACAGTATCTCTTCAGGGAAGCATATCACTCCTCTACCTAAAAACTGAACTTCTACCTTTTCCATCAGCTCACCCCTCACAGTTATTAACTTTTGTACCATTGCCCTAAGGTTTTAGATTGTGAGCTCCCACAAGCTTGTGTAATCCTTTTGTATGCATTGTATTTTAACTGTACTGTCTCCCTTAATAATGTGAAGTGCAGTGTAGAGCTGCACAATTAATTGTATTAAAATTGCGATCTTGATTCACCCCCCCTGCGATCTCCATCACATATTACTGCGATTTTCAGTGCAGTTAATGGAGTCCGACTTGCAGGGCGACTCAGCGCAACTTGACTGTAATATGCAAGTCCCCTAAAGTCTCCCCAGGAATCTTTTTCTAAGTCTGAGCGACTTGGGTCTCTCCTGTCTGGGCAGAGAGCCAAGTCTGAGGTCATTGTTGATAAAAGAAGGAAAAAGATACTATGTTTCAAAGGGTTGAACTCCCATGTATAGAAGAGTTTAGTTTAACCATTTAAAGACTAAATCTTTTCAGACATTTGTTGCTTACAAGTAAAAATCCAGTATTTTCTGCTAGAAAATGACTTAGAACCCCCAAACATTATATATATATTTTTTAGCAGAGACCATAGAGAATAAGATGACGGTGTTTGCAATATTTTATGTCACACGGTATTTGTGCAGAGGTCTTTCAAACGCAATTTTTTTTTGAAAAATGACACTTTCAAAAAAAAAAAAAAAAAACGAAACAGTGCTGTTAGACCAATTTTTTTGTATGTAAGATGTTACTCCGCGAGAATCGTGAGAGAATTGCGATCTTTATTCTAAGCAAAAAATTGTGATTCTCATTTTGGCCAGAATCGTGCAGCTCTAGTGCAATTCAAACTATTGGCAATATATAAATACTGTATAATAATAATAATCTTAAACTGCCCCTGAACATAAGATGTTCAATATTTTAGAATAAGCTAAACCCTCACAGTGATATCAACCTTTTTTTTTTTTACATCTCCATATTGCTGTCGCATGGACAATTTTTTTATTCTGTGGTCACTCCTCCTCTTCAGTATGGTACAGTTAATTCAATTTAAATTAAATGGGTGAGAACCCAAGGCTCTGTACTTTGGAATGTGTCAGCACCAAACTACCAACATGAAAATGAGAAGATCAACTGCGCTAAATAACAACAATAAAAGACTAGCTGCCAGCACAAAGATTGAACCATCCAAAATATAAATAGAAAAATACGGTGCAACGCTGAAGATGAGCAAGAAGAACAGTCCAAAACCAATCTTAATGGTGACTACAATATAGCAGAGGTGATCCATAGAAGAAACCTTCACTGACACCCACACACACTGCCTCTTACCCTCTAGGAACGACCCCTATTACGGAGGTCTAAGGAGCCCTTGTGTGGGATTAGGTAATGGATGTCCTCACGAATGTGAACCAACTTCTTCCGATATTGCTAGAGTAACTCCAAGGTCTCACAATTATCCTCCCCGCATCATAAAGGGAATAAATGGCAAATATAGTGTAGAACGTTTAACCCAATTTTATTGTGTTAAAAAAGTGTTACACTCGCGTTTAGGCAAAGATTTCCACACAGTGAAACAATCTGGTTTGTTTCCAACTACTACAATGGCGGCCTCATCCCGGAACGAACTGTTGTCGCGCTAACTCCTCCCAACGCGTTTCGTTGTCAGAGGCATGGCCAGCGTCTGACATAACGCAATATATATAGTGGACTGGGCGGGCGAGGATTGGATCGATGTAAATAACCGGAACAAGTTATGATTGGACAATACAGATCATGTGGGCGCAAAAAGCAGAAAAGACGGTCAACATCCTCCCATGCGTTCCACACACCAGAAGAGAAAACGTGATCTACACGAACCGCCAATGATACAAAAAACGCTCCTTAAACATAAAATAGGGAACAAACCCTGGTTAAAAACAAATATGAATAAAAACACCTATTCAAGGCACTATTTGTAATATAACATTAAAGAGTATATTTCATGTATGAACCCATTTACATCAACTATATTAAAAGTCCCTAAAAAAGATAAAATGATGACGCATTACGGGAGAGGCTCCATCTAGTGGTTGGAGGATAAAATGCAGAAATTATACAATATATATAAAAACCAAGAGAAAAAATATCAAAATAAGGAACATCAAAAGACAAAACAACACAAAATAAACAAAATGAGAGGTAAAAATAAATTTAAAAATGACAAAAAGGAAGAACATATGAAAATAAAAATAATAATAATAAAAGGAAACATCCAGATTAAGAAATTGGTAAGTTAACTGTTGATAATAAAGGCATTCACATCCCAGTCAACGTTCATGCCATGGGGAACATAGGTCTTAACCGAATAAATCCACTTGGCCTTAAGTCGAGAGATCTCACAAACTATATGACTGCCCCTCTAATTGGCTGAAAACCTGTCTATGCCAATAAACACTGGACCCTTAAGTTTCCTATCATGTTTAAGCGCATAATGTTTAGATAGGCTGTGATCTAAAAAGCCTTTTTTTAATGTTGGCTATATGTTCTTTAAGCCTAGTCACCATTTTGCGCTTAGTGCGGCCTATACATTGTAACCCACATGGACAACAAATCATATAGACCACATTTTTAGAGCTGCAAGTGATGAAAGGTTTAATAGGAAAAATCTGATGGGTCACTGCAGACTCAAAAGAACTGAAATTTCCTAGGTTTCTGAGTATCGAGTTTACAAACTGGGCATTTCCTGCAAGGGTAATAAGCTTGAAGATCCTCTGGAAAAGAGCATTTCGGTGGAGCTTCCACTATGTTAGGAGAGCCACTTGTAACTTTAAAGGAGGGGTACCTCTGAAAATTATTTGGGGATTTTTCAGGGAGAACAGAATTCAAAACTCTGTCATTACGAAGAACCTCCCAATGTTTCTTCACAGTCTTTTTTATCAGTTGATGAGTAGAAAATGTGGTGAGAAAAGCAAAGTCAAAAGAGGATCTTCACCCCTCTGTATTAGGTCTCAACATAGCATCAGCTTCCAAAAAGGCTTTCTTCAGCTCCGGCCTCCTCAAAGCCCTTTTCTAAAAATCTCCTATTGAGGACATCAACCTCCTTCAAGAAATCATTCCTATTGGTGCAATTCTTTTTTAATCTAAAGAACTGGCTTTTGGGGACTGAGCGAAGCCAAGAAAGATGATGGCAACTAGAAATATCAATAAAGCCATTCCGGTCTGTCTCTTTGAAAAAGGTTGAGGTGGAAATCTCACCACCTTCAACCTTGATGTTAAGATCCAAGAAATGGACTTCAGTTCTACTGGCCTCAAATTGCAACTGGATACCCTTGTCATTGCAATTAAGCTCAGTAAAAAGGAGGACAGTGACTCCTCGCTGCCCTCCCATAGGAGGAGGACGTCATCTATACATCTTCTCCAAAACAGAAGCTGTGGCCTAGGAAGACCAGAGACGACACGTCCTCCTCCCATTTGGCCATAAAAAGATTGGCCATACTGGGGGCAAATTTTTATTCTGAACATAGTATCTGCCCCCAAACCAGAAATAGTGGCTCATACAGTACTTGAGCAAAGATAGAACGAAAGACTTCTGCATGGAGTATAGAAAAGTATCCTGTGACAGGAAGTGCTCAACCACATTTAACCCTAAAGTGTGGGAAATGACGGTAAAGATGTAACGTCGGCTGTAGCGAAAATACAGCCTTCCCTCCAATTGACTTCTCTCAACAAGTTGATAACCTGCGTTGAGTCCTTCAAGTAAGGAGTGTGAAGTACCAATTGTTGCAGAAAAAAAAATCTATATTTTTACCAGCCCTGGAAGTAACCAAATCCAAAC
Organism: Glandirana rugosa; assembly: GCA_018402905.1. NCBI lineage: Eukaryota > Metazoa > Chordata > Amphibia > Anura > Ranidae > Glandirana > Glandirana rugosa. Next base: position 592,331 of record BLSH010000573.1, read on the forward strand.
CGCATATGATCGGCCTTCCAAGGGGGTTCTGCAAACTTTTATGGACCTTCAGAAGAAAGTACATTATAGGGACCCTAGGGGAAACCGGAATTAAGAAGTTTTACCTTTTTTAGGGACTTTTAATATAGTTTATGTAAATGGGTTCATACATGAAATATACTCTTTAATGTTATATTACAAATAATGCCTTGAATAGGTGTTCTTATTCATATTTGTTTTTTAACCAGGGTTCGTTCCCTATTTTATGTTTAAGGAGCGCTTTTTGTATCATTAGTGGTTCGTGTAGATGATCAGGTTTTCTCTTCCGGTGTGTGGAATGCACGGAAGTCGTCATTGGCATGGGAGGATGTTGACCGCCTTTCCCTGTTCCGCTTTTTGCACCCACATGATCTGTATTGTCCAATCATCACTTATTACAGTTATTTACATCGATCCATTCCTCGCCTGCCCGGTCCACTATATATATATCATGTTACGGCATACGCTGGCCACGCCCCTGTCCACGTCAATGATGACAAAACGCGTTGGGAGGAGTTAGCCAGCGTGACGACCGTTCGTTCCGGTATGAGGCCGCCATTGTAGTGGTTGGAAACAAACCAGATTGTTTCACTGTGTGGAAATCTTTACCTAAACATGAGTGTAACACTTTTTTAATACAATAAAATTGGGTTGAATGTACTACACTATATTTGCCATTTAGTCCCTTTATGATGCGGGGAAGATAATAGTAAGACCTTGGAGTTACTCTAGCAATATCGGAAGAAGTTGGTTCACATTCGTGAGGACATCCATTACCTAATCCCACACAAGGGCTCATTAGACCTCCGTAATAGAGGTCGTTCCTAGAGGGTAAGAGGCAGTGTGTGTGGGTGTCAGTGAAGGTTTCTTCTATGGATCACCTTTGCTATGTGTCATCTATATTGTAGTCACCATTAAGATTGGTTTAGGACTGCTCTTCTTGCTCATTTTCACCGCTGCACCGTACCAAACTACCAACAACAACAACATTGGAAATTTTTGCTTGTGTATCGAATTTGTGAATAAACAGACTTGGGCTTTTAATGGAGAGCGGCTTTCTCCTTTTCAATTTAATTTTCCAAGGGTAACAACTACAATAATGTAGGTAATGAGATGGGCACAGATACAAACAAACATTGTAAGGGTGTCAGAATCTGAACTTTTTGAAGTCAAATATTTTCAGCTAATAATTTTTTTATAGTTTTGTGCAATCTTAACACTAAGAGGAACACGCATACTTTGACAAGCTATTCTTACCCATTATGGACGGCAGCCCGGCAGCCTCTGCTGTTTTTAATGTTTATGGTCACAGCGAAGAGTATAAAGAAGAAACAAGCCATCCCGAAACATACTCTATACACCGCCGAATATCCGACCAGCTTCTCACAGTTCTCCCCGGCCTTCAGATGCTGACAGATATCTCCATAAAATGGAATCTAATACAGAAAACATTGGTGTCAGAGTCAAAATACAGTACATATAAATGTAATTTACTGTTCAACACATTCTATTGAAAAAGTTTACAATGTAGTCATTTATGTACAAAGTAGCCACAATTGTTATAGTACAGGATTGAGAAGTAATCTCAGTGTAGCATTTGCATAAAAGTAAACCCACATACTGACCCTCAGGACCACAGTCAACTAGGGGCTCCAGTGGTCTTATGTTGATGGTTATGAACATCAATTATTATATATAGTAAGTGGAGGTGATCTAAGCTCACTGGAGTGTATCCACATATGGACTGTCAGCTTAGTGTAGAGAAAAGCAGTTTAAATGCAGTAAACTCAGCAGATGATCCTCAGGGCCAGAGCAGACTGGGGGTTTGGGTGGACTTCTGTTGATGGTTCTAAACATCAATTATTAGATACAGGAAGTGGAGGTGAGCTAACCTTGCTGAGGTAAACCAAATATGGTCGGTGTTTGTTGCCATCCAGCAGATCCAACACCACCTGCTACCTTACTAAAAGCTCATGGAATGGAGTTCACTACACTATAACTGCTCTGATGATGCCACCCCACAACTTAATTCTCCATAGGAAATCTGCTGAAGTGTAACAGTACCTATAATAGTGCTATATACTGTACAGTGTTTTTTTTACTGGTGCAATCATTTCAGCATAACCAACTTTGGTCCCAGCAAAAATCATAATGTTGAAATAACCTTGTTTAACTGTAAAATCATGAATAGCAGCTTAGCTCAGATGGAAAAGGGGATCAATCCATGAATTAGAAATAAAAAAAAGAATTTGCAGCCTTCATAGTGAGTAGAAATATAGGGGTCTGAAAATGTTGAGTATATATATATATATAAAGAAATAAATAGACGCGTCACTTTAAGAATTTATAATGCACTTGTTTCTTTCAGACACAAAATTTCCAGGCCAGGGTGGCCTTCACTGCTGATAAAAAGCACCAGCTCACTCCCTTTTGACTTGAAGATGGACTTCTTATCAAAAAACAGTTTAAACTAGAACTGTCATGGCGCTGCCCATGTATCGTTTCACTTTCTATCGGTCACATGGGAAAACCACCCATTTAACTGCTTGATTGCTAATAGGAGATATGGACATTGATTGGACTAAAGTTTTACGATCACACCTAGAATATACTAAAACACACACACACACACACACACACACACACACACACACACACACACACCTCATGCATATTTATACATATAAATTGTTTAGCTGAATGTTTTGTAGATCAGAGATATTTCCTCCTTTGCACAGCTCATTTTGAGCTGGTCATTGTATGCGTTATCGCTTCACTGCAGTGTATGGAAATAAATAACACCTATTCTTATCAATCTCACCTGCAATGTCTCGTTTTAAGACTCCCGAATCTGATTTAACAATAGGTTTTAAGAGATTTTTTTGAAAGTGCACTTTTTATTATTATAATCCTTCATTCAGCACTCAATTATTAGAATTGAAGGATAGTTGTTTCAGAAAAGAAGTTTGAAGCTTGCTAAATTTTTTAAGTGCTTGCTGAATCGAGGTGGTGGATACATACGGAAAATCTAACTTTGGGAATGTGGCTGAATTTAGTCAATGCAGATATTCCGCTGTACTGAATGACATATGAGACAGAAGGGCTCCAGAAAAACGTAGTGAAGTTTGGTTCTGTTGGGTTAAGTCTACTGACACATTAGAGGGGGAAGTGGATATTTGAATGGCTATGGTAAGGGATGAAGAGGGATGATAATCCCTCGGGTAGTTGGGTTGTAGGAGCAGTTTCACACACATTACTGGACCTGTGGTGGTTGATTTTATTTATTTTTGTGTAAATCCTTGCTTTTGGTTTGAATGCATTGCTTTTGATACTGAGGTTTAGTGTTAACTTGGTCGGGAGGGGGGAAAAAAAAGGGGGGGGGGGGTGGTGGGTGCATTGGGGGAAAGTGTGTCACCTTTGGCACGTGTATAATGTAAAATTTGTTCTGGTCCGGCGATTGTTACTGCCCTATGATTTGTATTTTTATGGTTACTTTTATGTACTGGATTTGATACTGTATGTAGCCTCTGTTGCCTGGTAATAAAAATTATTGAAAAAAAAAAAAAAAAAAAAAAAAATAGGAACAAAAGCATTAACGGTATTTAGAAGAACATGGAGTATGCCATGGTTGACCAGTCCTTTTCATGCATGCTTGTTGTAGGTCATTAACAAAAAAAGAATTGACGCAAAGAGAAGTCAGGCAGCTAGCATTTTCAGCAAGGGGTAAGCAATGCCAACTTACATAAGTCTCTTAAAGATCTGCATGTACAGTATCTCACAAAAGTGAGTACATCCCTCACATTTTTGTAAATATTTTATTATATGTTTTCATGTGACAACACGGAAGAAATTACACTTTGCTACAATATAAAGTAGTGAGTGTACAGCTTGTAGAACAGTGTAAAATAACTCAACACACGGCCATTAATGTCTAAACCACTGGCAACAAAAGTGAGTACACCCCTAAGTGAAAATGTCCAAACTGGGCCCAATTAGCCATTTTCCCTTTCCCGGTGTCATGTGACTCGCTAGTGTTACAAGGTCTCAGGTATGAATGGGGACCAGGTGTGTTAAATTTGGTGTTATCACTCTCATTCTCTCATACTGGTCACTGGAAGTTCAACATGGCACTTCATGGCAAAGAACTCTGAGAATCTGAAAAAAAAAAAAAAAGAATTGTTGCGCTACATGAAGATGACCTAGGCTATAAGAAGATTGCCAAGACCCTGAAATTGAGGTGCAGCACGGTGGCCAAGACCATACAGTGGTTTAACAGGACAGGTTCCACTCAGAACAGGCCTCGCCATGGTCGACTAAAGAAGTGGAGTGCACGTGCTCAGCGTCATATCCAGAGGTTGTCTTTGGGAAATAGACGTATGAGTGCTGCCAGCATTGCTGCAGAGGTTGAAGGGGTGGGGGTCAGCCTGTCAGTGCTCAGACCATACGCCGCACACTGCATCAAATTGGTATGCATGGCTGTCATCCCAGAAGGGAGCCATCTAAAGATGATGCACAAGAAAGCCCGCAAACAGTTTGCTGAAGACAAGCAGACTAAGGACATGGATTATTGGAACCGTGTCCTGTGGTCTGATGAGACCAAGATAAACTTATTTGGTTCAGATGGTGTCAAGCATGTGTGGCGGCAATCGGGTGAGGAGTACAAAAACAAGTGTGTCTTGCCTGCAGTCAAGCATGGTGGTGGGAGTGTCATGGTCTGTGGCTGCATGAGTGCTGCTGGCGTTGGGGAGCTACAGTTCATTGCGGGAACCATGAATGCCAACATGTACTGTGACATACTGAAGCAGAGCATGATCCCCTCCCTTTGGAGAATGGGTGGCAGGGCAGTATTCTAACATGATAACAACCCCAGACACACCTCCAAGGCGACCACTACCTTGCTAAAGAAGCTGATGATAAAGGTGAAGGACTGGCCAAGCATGTCTCCAGACCTAAACCCTATTGAGCATCTGTGGGGCATCCTCAAAATGGAAGGTGGAGGAGCACAAGGTCTCTAACATCCACCAGCTCCGTGATGTCGTCATAGAGAAGTGGAAGAGGACTCCAGTGGCAACCTGTGAAGCTCTGGTGAACTCCATGTCCAAGAGGGTGCTGTAAAATAATGGTGGCCACACAAAATATTGACACTTTGGTCCTAATCTGGACATTTTCACTTAGAGGTGTACTCACTTTTGTTGCCAGCAGTTTAGACATTAATGGCTGTGTGTTGAGTTATTTTGAGGGGATAGCAAATTTACACTGTTATACAAGCTGTACACTCACTACTTTACATTGTAGCAAAGTGTCATTTCTTCAGTGTTACATAAAAAGATATAATAAAATATTTACAAAAATGCGAGGGGTGTACTCACTTTTGTGAGATACTATATATGGGCTGCAGGGCAATACACATGAGCAGCTATAAAAGTATGCGTGTCTGAATGTAACTTGTCTTTATGCAAGCAGAGAATTTGCTCTGGAAGTTAGCATCCATTAATTGTGGAAGATGATATAGATGGTCCTATTTCAAAATACTTCAATAACACATCTGAAGCCAAAGTCTCTACCCCATGTTTAATCATAACAGAATGAAATAACTGCCAAATTCCACATACATTCCCATTTTATTCTGCCGATGGGGACTTATTTTAGGTATACATATACCAAACCTAGATTAATAATAAATGTGGTTTTAATAAGAGTAGCCGTTAGGTTTATCTGAGGATAATGAGCCACTGTTCACTTCCAAGCCACTTCAGTTCTCTGCTCCTGCCTCAGTTTTTCCATCTGCTGGTATTAGAGGAGAGGTTTCTTACTGCGGTTTACACAAGTATGTCAATTATTACTTCACTACGAGTCCAGGAGAGGGAAAGGAGGGCTCACATGGAAGTAAAGAGAGAT
>BLSH010000573.1:598256-608940 GCA_018402905.1 Glandirana rugosa
CAATAGTACAATCTTATGACGGGACGGTGGGTAAGAGGCTTCCCTCCCCTAGTACGAGACGAAGTCATACAGTGTCATGTACAACCGTAAGTACCAAGGGCGTTACTTGACCTCGAGGGGTTGCGGTCGTCGTGATTACGTCGGTGTCTGGTACTGTGAGGGTGGTGGTACGAACTGACGTCCGTTTTGTGTGAACAAAAACATGAGGAGTGGGCTAACGGCGGTGTGTACGAACTGTGGTAGACTTGGTTTATTCAAATAGAACCAGAGTAGTCTGGTGTCCTGTACCAAGGTTATTAGGTACAGGAATCAGACGAACAGAAGGCTGAAGACAAGCAGACTAAGGACATGGATTATTGGAACCATGTCCTGTGGTCTGATGAGACCAAGATAAACTTATTTGGTTCAGATGGTGTCAAGCATGTGTGGCGGCAATCGGGTGAGGAGTACAAAAACAAGTGTGTTTTGCCTGCAGTCAAGCATGGTGGTGGGAGTGTCATGGTCTGTGGCTGCATTAGTGCTGCTGGCGTTGGGGAGCTCCAGTTCATTGCGGGAACCATGAATGCCAACATGTACTGTGACATACTGAAGCAGAGCATGATCCCCTCCCTTCGGAGAATGGGTGGCAGGGCAGTATTCTAACATGATAACAACCCCAGACACACCTCCAAGGCGACCACTGCCTTGCTAAAGAAGCTGATGATAAAGGTGAAGGACTGGCCAAGCATGTCTCCAGACCTAAACCCTATTGAGCATCTGTGGGGAATCCTCAAAATGGAAGGTGGAGGAGCACAAGGTCTCTAACATCCACCAGCTCCGTGATGTCGTCATAGAGAAGTGGAAGAGGACTCCAGTGGCAACCTGTGAAGCTCTGGTGACCTCCATGTCCAAGAGGGTTAAGGCAGTGCTGTAAAATAATGGTGGCCACACAAAATATTGACACTTTGGTCCTAATCTGGACATTTTCACTTAGAGGTGTACTCACTTTTGTTGCCAGTGGTTTAGACATTAATGGCTGCGTGTTGAGTTATTTTGAGGAGACAGCAAATTTACACTGTTATACAAGCTGTACACTCACTACTTTACATTGTAGCAAAGTGTCATTTCTTCAGTGTTACATAAAAAGATATAATAAAATATTTACAAAAATGCGAGGGGTGTACTCACTTTTGTGAGATACTATATATGGGCTGCAGGGCAATACACATGAGCAGCTATAAAAGTATGCGTGTCTGAATGTAACTTGTCTTTACGCAAGCAGAGAATTTGCTCTGGAAGTTAGCATCCATTAATTGTGGAAGATGATATAGATGGTCCTATTTCAAAATACTTCAATAACACATCTGAAGCCAAAGTCTCTACCCCATGTTTAATCATAACAGAATGAAATAACTGCCAAATTCCACATACATTCCCATTTTATTCTGCCGATGGGGACTTATTTTAGGTATACATATACCAAACCTAGATTAATAATAAATGTGGTTTTAATAAGAGTAGCCGTTAGGTTTATCTGAGGATAATGAGCCACTGTTCACTTCCAAGCCACTTCAGTTCTCTGCTCCTGCCTCAGTTTTTCCATCTGCTGGTATTAGAGGAGAGGTTTCTTACTGCGGTTTACACAAGTATGTCAATTATTACTTCACTACGAGTCCAGTAGAGGGAAAGGAGGGCTCACATGGAAGTAAAGAGAGATAGTTCCCTAGATGAGGGCAATAAAAGTCCAATCTGACCCCAAGGAAATATCAGATGACACAGGAAACACTATTTTACACCATTTCACATACTGTATATGTATGACGTGGACAACAGTATATGCTTGGACCCACTTTATTTTACAATTATTTCAGCATTTGTAAAGGGATTTTTGTATGTTGGATAGGCCCTAGGTCAAGTTTTTATTGATGTCTGAGTCCCTGTTTCATGAGGACAAAAAGGGGGTGGGTTTAGATTCACCCCTCTATTTGTCCTGATGACCAGTTACAGAGCCAGAAAGTAAATGTCAATCCTAAATTTTAGAGCTGTCATAGGAGCATAAGGTGAGGGGAAATCTTCCTATTAGGACATATGTTCTACTGACAACTCTCTAAGTACAGAGGTTGGACAAGAATATGGAAACACCAGGTAAATTAACATAATTTTTACCTAATATGGTGTTGGACTGCCATTGGCATCCAGGACGGCCTGAATTCTCCTGAGAATTGACAAACTTTATTCCGGGTCACAATCCTGTGAAATGTCCTTTTGTCTCCTTTGGTCAGTTGACCACGTCCCATGTTCTGGAAGTCCTCTAGGATAGGTCACTTAAGCCCCTTTCACGCTTGTGTGATGCAATTTTACGTTGCGATTTTGACACAATTTGGAATCAGTATGACTTTGTTGTAACTTTGGCTCGATGAAACCATATTACAAAGTCGTACAGAGATCGCATCTATATTATTCAGGTGCGATTTGCATGCAACTTTGAGGGTTTAACATTTTGTCTATGGACCTCAAGTTGCATCAAAGTTGGGCCAAAGTAATGCAGGGACTACTTTGAAGTTGTACAGATATGAACGGTACTCATTGGAAATAATGGGGAACAACTTGGCATGCGACTTTGCAGTCCCAAGTCACAGGACAAGTCGCATGAGTGTGAAAGGGGCCTTAAGGTCACCTGATCCACTAGAACATTCAACCCCATTTAAGCAGCTGGCTGAGGGGGGCTTTGTTAGTCGCCAGAGAGATATTTGAAGAGCACCTCACTGATTTTGGTTGATTTTGTTTACAGTTTTAAAGTATGTATTGATTAAAAGAGTTATGGTGAATGGTTAATTGTTTATATATGTGAAAACCAATAAACAATGCCGCTGCCGTTATTAATCCAGTTTGGTGTGTCTAGTGTTCTTTGTATGTTTGGAGGTTAGGCCGCCTTCCGTCCCATGTTACATCACTTCCGCTTTCAATGTGAAACATGTTGTCACTTTCGCACCTTCAAATCACAGTGTTTCCATATTTTTGTCCAATCCCAAATCAGGAAATGAAGGGAAACCTCCCCAGCAGGACACAGCAAAAACTAACCTGAGGAGGGCTTTAGTGCTGATTTCTTTTTTTTTTCACACTTACAATTGGTCCAGCTTGGCTTGATGAACGTACGCATATCTGAAATCCAGAGGGTCACTAGGGATGCTATAAATCACTGTAGATAGCACTATATGAGAGAGAGACATGATCTTCTGGAGTCCGAGCGAGCGGCTTCCCCTCTGAACAATGAAAACATGGGGTCACTCCCTTGGTGCCATTCACAGAATGTCTTTAAATTCTTACTTTAGTGAATACAGGGCATTCTCTGATTGGATGAGGTTGAGATTGTGACGTCACTTTCCCTCCTCTTCACCTTGTTCATTCAGAGAATGCTTTCACTGAATGTACTGCATCCCCAGCAGCCCTCCTAATATGTATACTTACTTAAAGCCAAGCTGGCCTAATGTAATTTTGCAAAAAGTATAATTCCTGGAGTTCAGCTTTAATCGTTCACTAAAATATCAAACCGACCAACACAACATATTAGCATTAATACCATAAGTATAAATGTCTTGGTAGGTTCCCTTGACTGATGCAATTGTTTTGACAGTGAAAAGCTGGATGAAAGTGGCAGGAAACTGCCCTGTGTATTGCTTTACACTGAGCGCTGAAAGTACAGACTAGTCAAACCACATTCCTTATCTGATGATATCAGCGGTGTCTCCGATGTCTCATGGTGGTACAATACCATGATTGATTTCATCTCTTCTGCAGAGTGATAGTCAAATCCGACTTCCGTTCTGCCCCTTCTGTTTTGAATCCGCAATGTGACAGAAACCTGTTCACAGCTCATTAGCAACCAGAGCGTTGGAACAGTCATTTGGAAACCCTTTTTATTACTTCCACATTCTGCAGCCAGGCAAACATGTAAACTTTACATTACAATGGGGCTCATTTATCAACACATTAAAGAGTCGTGTAACCACAGCACCCGATCACACTCTTCCTACAATTTCAAACTTGCACTGTAAATATGGAAATACAATTGGCTGTTTTGGGGAGCACAAAAGGTTTCCACAAATCTGGACACATGCAAAAAGATTTTAGCTTCAGATTCAGTCTTTGAGCTGGACAAGAATCCCCTCAAACTATATCCAGTCAGGCAGATCCTCATACTAAATAGTTGTCTGGAAAAGATGCTGAACTGACATCTCATGTCGAAATCAAAATTTGATTGTGTGTGGCAAGAATCTAAGGAAATATGTGAGGAGAGTACTATAAAAATTGCCATTGTTGACGTCCTGCTGGCTCGTAATTCAGTACGGTCAGATCTAGGCACCCATACGATCTGTACATACCCACTACAGCTGCAGTCCTGGACGATATCCTTTCATTCCACCAATTATTACTCTACAAGCCCTGATGTAGGGGAAGGGTTGGGCCCCCCGAAACACATTGGCTTTTTTGTTTTGTTTATTCTTCTTGTAGTTCTCACAAACTAGTATGTTACTATCATCCTTCTAACGTTTCATTGTTTTCTTAAGCCAGACATAGACGGATCAAAATTTGGCTGGTTCACCAGGAACCGACTGAATTTCAATCTATGGGCAGGCTGGTTTACTGAAGTCAATCCACTGATCGACTTCAGTACAACCAGCTTGTTAGGTATTTTTTTCACCAGATCACTGCCCGCGGCTACAGCTGCCAGCAGTGACCATTGTATTCTGCCAGTGGGGAAGGTTCCCTGCCAGCACATCACAATCACGCTGCAGGAGGAACTGAAGGGAGATGAAGGAAAGAAAATTTCTCCAATCCCTCATGAATACAGTGTTGATGGGGGAATCAAGCAATTTTCTTTCCTTCAACCCGTGGCTGAAGGAAAGAAAATTGCATAATGTATAGCCTGCCTAAGTCACAGACATGAAAAATTCCCGAAGCTGGTGGAGTGAGAGAACTTCTTATTTACATACTTGCTCTGAGTACTACGGCTATTAAATATGATGCTGACCAGGCAACTAGGGTTTTCTTTAGGGCAAAGACACAGGTCTTCTTTCTATGTACTGACATTTACCTCCCTGTGTTCCTCTCCCGTCATACACATCATTGTTGGAGCTCACACAGAGCTAAGGACTTTCCTCATGTGGAAATGCTTCGGAACTGGAGACTCAGGTGCCAAACACTGCATCATGGGAGGAAGGGGACAGGATCACATGCTTCCCTATACTGGGTATTTCACAGGGCATTGCTGGTGAATGAAGTGGAGGATATTGGAGGAAGGTTAGTATCTACAACGGAGGAAGTGGGCTACCAGGTGAAACGTTTACCTTACCCAAATATACTTAATGACAGGTTTACTTTAAGCAGAAAGACATGGAGGAGATGTCTCGCACATGGCCCCATCCCTCGTTAGGACAGTTAGCACACTATGCCAGCCCAGTTATTTTTATATTTTTTTGTATCACCACCCACAGATCTCTGTCGATATGGAGGAAATGTCTAAGATTTTGAGCACTGACCAGTGTCGGGTCACACTTAAAATAGCACAATTTGCAAAACTTTAGCAGTGTGTTAGCCTAAATTTAGAATGCAAATGTAAAGTTAACCATACACGGCTCAAATATTGGTCATTTTCTGTGAATTCATAATCAGTAAGTGTAGCGCCACAAAAATACATAAATAAATAGTCCACACGGATAATAAGTGGTATAGAAGAAGCCACAGTGACAAAGGTGTCCCAATTCCAACACACTGTGCAGAGGTGACTCCGGTCCATCTACCACCAGTAATGCAAGCCTCTCACCTCACATATTCGGTCACAAAACGGACAGCAGACACCTCGAATCATGTTAACACCAGCCGGGTCACATGTGTTCTCACAAACAGCAGCCACGGATGTATGCAAACAGGAAGAAAAGAGAATCTAATGCTCTCCATTTTAAATAGTTTATTAAAATAAATAAAATGAGATACACTCACATTAGACAGCATTTATAGCCAAGTGCCGGCGTGTTCACATTTCAAAACAAACGTCCTAGGCATCAAAGATGGCCGATAGCCAAAGCGGACGAAGTCCCGCCTACGGACGTAACATGTATGGGGGAGGAGCTATGAGTGACGTCACCCGCGGCCGTCTTTGATGCCTAGGACGTTTGCTTTCAACAGTGAACACGCCGGCACTTGGCTATAAGTGCCATCTAACGTGAGTGCATCTGATTTTATTTATTTTAATAAACTAGTTAAAACGGAGAGCATTAGATTCTCTTCTTCCTGTTTGCATACATCCATGGCTGCTGTTTGTGAGAACATGTGTGACCCGGCTGGTATTATCAGGATTTGAGGTGTCTGCTGTCTGTTTTGTGACCTCTCTGAGGTTGAATAAGTGAGGTGAGAGGCTTGCATTACCGAAGTCACCTCTGCACAGTGTGTTGGAATTGGGACACCTTTGTCACTGTGGCTTCTTCTATACCTCTTATTATCCTTGTGAACTATTTATTTATGTCAGTGGTTCTCAACTCCTGTCCTCAGGACCCACTAACAGGCCAGGTTTGCAGGATAACTGAAATACATCACAGGTGATATAATTTGCTGCTCAGTGATTGCAGTATTCTAGTCTGCATCTCCACAAGGTAATACTTAAAATCTGGCCTGTTAGTTGGTCCTGAGGACAGGAGTTGAGAACCACTGATTTATGTATTTTAGTGGCGCTACACTTACTGATTATCAATACTTGTATGAGGTTTATCGAATTTTCCTCAAAGTGTTTAGCTGACTTGTTCTTTGAATATCACTTTATTAAAGGTCAGCACTGAATATTTTTGTGTGTGATTTCCTGTGAATTGCCTGAAATCTGAACAATGGGTGGTCCTGTTGATACCACCTGACTCGGCACACTTTGACTGACAAATCGAAGGAACTGGGTGAAAACAAAGTTGGCTGAAAAGTGACTGCAACTGATAATCAGCTGCAGTCAATATTTGGATATTCTGATGCGGGTGTCAGCTGTCAGAATACAATAGCAGGCAGCGGAAGATCCGTCCATAGTGTGAATGGGGTAATCTATGGATTTCCCTATTTAGGTATATCGCCAGTTAAGATACACGACCAAAAATATAACTTACGTGCTCTTCTAGTAGTTTAGCCACGGATGGTGACATCATCACAGCACAGACGACAGTGACAAGGAAGAACAACAAGGCGTACATGATGCGAGTGCTTGTAGACTGTTTGATCCCTGGGCAGCAAGTGCAGCATAGTGCACAGGCTGCAGAGCCGCAGCAACAGGCCACCTGCAAGAAAACAGAGCATTCAGTTCAGGAGCTGGGGATGTATGAAGCAGTCTGATCAATGCCCACATATGTCAGCTAATTACAGAACACAACAAACTAGAAATTGTAAGAGGTTTCCCATGCAGATTTCAGATTTACCTAAAATAAATACTACTCTAGTGTGTTCCCATTGGGGAGATCTAACCTCTCTTTCCTTAAGACCATTGTCAATGGGAGAGTAAGCAATAGGAAAATTCTAAACTTTATAGTTATCACCAGAATCTTCCAATGGGTATACCTGTTCTGGTGAGAACTGTTAAAGGTAGATATTTCCTCTAATCTTTGAAAATTTCCACTTACTTCCTGTTCTTCTTAATCTATTTTATATTCCTTCCCTTCCACTGCTGTCCTTAAATTTAAACTGCTAATAAAACGTCTCCAATACTAACCTATCTGCAGCTTGGGGCTCTCACCAGATGCTGGTTCCAACACTGTGTGGAGGGGGTGTCATGTAGGTACTAAAATTGATTGACATTAAGACGCAGCCAGCTAATCAGTGGCGTTGCTGAAATCGACATCCTTTGGTTTGACAGCGCTCACTTGGTCCCTACTCCAGCTGTGTTCTGAGACGGGCCGCCAACAGCTACCAGAAGCTGCAGACGATTACTACTAAATGGATCGTTCTAATGACTTGTGAAGACATCTTATCATTCATTAACGTGTAATTATTATATTTATAAAAAATAACTACTACAAAATAATAAAAATTAGATTATAATAAGTTTCCAAGTACATAACATCAATCACACTACCACTGAAATCAATTTTTGTAGGAAAAAAAAAAAAAAGTAAAAAGATGATATTTTTTGCACTCACTTGTCTTATACGAATATGATACCTGAATGATTTAAAAAACACATTTTGTATAATTTGTTATAGTTGATCATTTTTTTTCTATTTAACAAAATGTATTTCTTTAGGATTTAAAATACATTTTACACCAGCCTTCAATATATTCCTGTTTTTGCTACTATTACCTGCAAAATAATTGTGATGGAAATTATTTAAAATTAACCGCTGTTTCATTAATTAACTGATCACCAATATCAAGCTACAGCCCAGGGATCCTCCATTGATGAGGGCTGCTTGTGGCTGTGAACTAACTCATTATAAAGGAACAGACATGCTAGCAGGGCTGCCCAAGACATTGTGGTGCCTGGGACCAAGAATTAAATGCTGCCGCCCCCCCCCCCCCCCCCAAAAGGCCCGCACATCCATTATATTATATCATGATAATTAAAACTAAAAATACATTTACCAAGAAGTCAGATTTACATGCAAGAGCACCTTGTCTATATGCAAAATTATATGACATACCATTATGCATTATGTTCAATTCCAAGGGGCGGGCTAGGGCACTATAAAGACAGGCTAGGGTAGTATAGGGGCAGGCTAGGTTAGTATATGGACAGGCTAGGGTAGTATATAGACAGTCTAGGGCACTATAAAGACAGGCTAGGGTAGTATAGGGGCAGGCTAGGGTAGTATATGGACAGACTATGGTAGTATAGGGGAAGGCTAGGGTAGTATATAGACAGGCTAGGGTAGTATAGGGGCAGGCTAGGGTAGTATATAGACAGGCTAGGGTAGTATATAGACAGGCTAGGGCACTATAGGGGCAGGCTAGGGTAGTATATGGACAGGCTAGGGTAGTATATGGACAGGCTAGGGTAGTATATGGACAGGCTATGGTAGTGTAGGGGAAGGCTAGGGTAGTGTAGGGGAAGGCTAGGGTAGTATATAGACAGGCTAGGGCACTATAAAGACAGGCTAGGGTAGTATAGGGGCAGGCTAGGGTAGTATATGGACAGGCTAGGGTAGTACATGGGCTAGGGTAGTATATGGACAGGCTAGGGTAGTATATGGACAGGCTATGGCAGTATAGGGGTGGGCTAGGGGAGTATAGGGGCAGACGGAGTGGCCCAGGGGGGGCAGTTGTCGTCATAATACACAAAACTGCTGGAAAATAAATCTTGGTCATCAATTTGCTCGGTAAATAGAAGAGAAGGAGAGGGGCTGTGGTTCAATGTGCTGCCCCTCTCAAAGTGCTGCCTGGGTCCAATGGACCCACTGGGACCCAAGGTAGGGCCGGCCCTGCATGCTAGGATAGTGATTTTGGAAAAGAAAGGGAAAAAATAATACATTTGGATACCTGAGGATTTTTTCCAAATCCTGAACATTTTTTATTACCCCTGGTGAAGTAAGCAGAGGTGAGCATTGGTTTTGTTTTCAGCATGCTATCTGATGATCCTTAAACTGGTGATTCATATCGGTTTTTACTTTTAACAAACTGTACAGGCTTATAAACTAATTATTTTATCTTCCAGAAGGGCAGGGCCACAACGTGCCTGCAGACTCTCAGTCCAGAATAGACATGTATGTGTTTTCCTTCCCTGTATAAACAGCTATGTCTATTCTGATCCCATTCCAGAGACTACAGGAACCGCTCACGCCTGGGCAAACAGCATAGCTGCAGACTCCTAGGGAGATCCCCTTAATTAAACATCTAAAATAAATCAGTGGCTCCAGTTTAAACCCCTGGGTGGGGAGAAAGCAGCGCTGTTGCCCATACTGGCCAGGAACCTGCAGGTTTACTGAATAAAGTATTACAAGCTACAATGTGCAAACTGTAACGAACGATGGAAGCCAACCATATTTTATCATTTTACTGAAGTACACCTAATTGTATTTTCATTAACTGCTATTGGCTTCTGAAATTATTAGGCTCTATGCACACTAGCATTGTTTTCTGCTCCTATAAGCTAAATAGTGTTATCCATGCACAATATTTTAAGCTATTTGCATTTTTTAAGCTTCAGGGTCTAGGAGCAGAAAAAAAAAATTAATATTTTTTTTTTAGGGTTTTTTAAGCATTTTTTCCAGCAGAAAAAAAAAAAACACAGAATGCACCTAAATGCTACTAAAATGATGCAAACAGCTTCTTTAAAAAAACTTTTTTTCTTCATGTACTGCAAAAACGCTAATAAGATGCTAATGCTCCTAAAAACTTCTAGAAGCTGGCACAAAAATGCTATTATCATAATTTTTCATCCAGCATTTTTTCCAGCTTAATTTGAGCTTATTTAAAGTCCTAGGCCCCTTTCACACAGGGCTGTCCGTTTGCAGCTCCATATTTTGCTCAGTGGGGATCGATCCGCTAATCCCCGCTGAGCCGACGGATCCGTCTCCGCAACTGCTCCTCTATGGTAAAATCAGATGACAATGGACCGTCAGTCTGTTGTCATCCGATCTGATGACGGATGGAAAATAGGATTTCAATCCGTCGGACTTTAAGGATAACGGATTGGATCGGAGAGTGGCGGATGTCAGCGGACATGTCTCCGCTGACATCCGCC
>BLSH010000573.1:621941-654082 GCA_018402905.1 Glandirana rugosa
CCGACATCCCGGCCGGTGCCCACGTACTCACCCTACCCCCCGGCCGTCGCCCCCTACACGACGTATACGCCCTCCTCACCTCTCACAGTGGTAAGGGGGCGGGTGTCTCGACGAGGTATCGTTGACTTCTTGTGCCAAGTGCGTAAGCGGATTGTCGGCAGCCAGTGGACCGTTGGTCCTGCGGTCATCTCTTCCTCCCTGCCTCTCCGACTCCGGAAGGTGAGGTGACCTGTGGTGTGGTGGTGGAAGGCATATATGTGCGGGGGTAGTGGTACCTTCCATGCCAGTCTCCTTGATGGGGGGGTGCTCTGCTCCTTTCAGTGGCTCCCTGGCAGCCTGCACCTCCTGCCCGTCCCGGAGGTTGAAGGAGATGGAGCCGCACTGCTTTCCCTATGGGTGGCTGCAGCACCTCGCCGGCTTTCATGTGCAGGAGGCGGGTCTAAGATCTGTCTCCTGCAATGAAAGCCAGCAAGCAGCATATATACGGAAGGTGGTGGTGTGGTGTCCAGTGGAGTGGAAGGCCTCAGCCTCTCCGTCCCTCCTTCTCTACTGGCGTCCTGGTTGCCAGGTGACCGACGGCTGTTAGGCGAATGCGTGAACCGTGTTCTTCAGTTGCTATGGAGCAGCTCTGTGGGCGGGGGAATGGTGACACTCTCCACTCCTCCCGCATATGCAGCACATCCCCCGCTGCCGGCCCCCCATCCCACTCATGCACCCGTGGCCGGCCCTACAGCCAGATCTTCCTAAGACATGCAGCCCAGCGGCCCCGGCCCACCGGGCAAATGCCCGGTGAGCCCTATGGCCAGTCCAGGCCTGACTGGGAGTATTCCTACATCTATAGCAAGGCCGTTGTTCAATTTTAGTCAGAGCGGCACAGTTTGTTTTTATCTACCAAAAAACTGCTTATACAGATAAGAGGCATTTGTAAATGTGAACTAACCCTTTAAAAAGGTATATTTATATTTAAAGTGGTTGTAAACTCTGTTACACCACTTGTACCTACAGGTAAGCCTATAATAGGGCTTACCTGTAGGTACTGTAAATATCTCCTAAACTTATACAGTTTAGGAGATATTCACTACACACGCTGCTGCCGATGTCAACTGCGCATGTGCACTGAAGAAACGGCCCGCTGGTGCCGCTTCTTCAGGGTCTGTGCCGCGACTGGCGGCTCCAGCACGCATGGAGTGATGTCATCGCAGCTCCGGACAATCACAGCGCTGGAGCCCGCGAATCCTAAAGTAACTCCGGTGGAAGATGTCGGCCGTGTACTCGGTGTGCCGGCGAAGATTCAGGGCATTGCTCTAAGGTAAGTATTTCATAATAAGCTAGTATGCGATGCATACCAGATCATTATGCCTTTGTCTTGCAGGTTTTTCTCTTTTTATTGGGAGGTTTACAACCTCTTTTGGCCGGATTCACAAGCCATTCCCTCAGCGGGCTCCGTTTAGCTCAGCGGGGATCACTCCTCTGTTCCTCACTGAGCCGACGGATGATGGATCCGTCTCCGCTCTCTGTGTAGAGACGGACCCGTCAGAGCCCCCTCTCTCCCCTATGGCAAATCGGATGACAACTGATCCGTCTGTCCATTGTCATCCGATCTGCAGACGGATGGAAAAATGGGGATTCCATCCATCTGACTTTACGGGTCTGGAGTGGATCGGAGAGCAACGGGTGTAGCGGACATGTCTCCGCTGACATCCATCACTCCATAGAGGTGCATGGATGGTCCGTTTAGGTGCACTTAAAAAAAACGGACAGGCGGACCTGAACGGAACGTCCGTGTGAAAGGGGCCTTAAGGTGCAATGAAAATTCTTTATTAAAGAAAGTTTCCATACTTTAGCAGATCTCTACCTTTACGGAACACTTTGTGAATGGATTTCTGCTAATGGATCAAAGGACATTGTAATAATGGAATATCCATTAGTCTCTTAGTTGCTGTATATTGCCAATGAATAATGAAAACCAGACTTCCCACAAATTGCGGAATTTATATTATTCGTTATTAATTTGAATTTGCATGAGAAGTCAATAGTCTACAGTGCTAGATGACTGTGTTTTTCCACCATCTTACAGCAGATGTGTCTCAGTAGGTCTCTTCATGATATATAAAGGTCCATTACTGTGACATCTGCTAGGAGGAGGGGGCTATGGGGAAGACCGACTATCTAGGTCAAAGAAATGTCTGTTGTCACCACAAGCTATAGAAATTCAGCTGCACCGCACCCGATTACCATGGAAACAAAACACAACGACCTACACTAATTGGCTGATCTAATGTCCATTCTGCGTATTAATGATTTAATCCACTGACAGATAGATCTACTTTTGTTAAGCATATTTATATATTGGCTGAGTGATAGTTCTTATTCTACATCTGTTACTTGTCTTTGTGAGTCAAAATTATGACACTCGATCCTTCCCACGTCATCAAGAAGGTGTCATTCACGTATAGAGAGCTAACCAGCCTATGAACTTTCCATTAAATGCTTTTGTTACGTTAGTTAGAGAACTCAAGTCTAAGGCCCCTTTCACATGGGCGTCATCCGTTCAGTCAGGTTTTTGCTAAGAAAACCGGATTCTGTTTACATCCTTTTGCCCACAGGAATTGCTGTCCATTTTTCATTCATCAACAAATGGATGAAAAACGGAGAGGCGGAACGTCCATGTGAAAGAGGCCTAATGAAGAATGTGGTTTTGAAATACATGAATTTCAAAACATTGTATTAGTTCATTTATGTACCAAATTAGCAAATTTAGATTGGCTATATTCAGAGATCCATCTTGTTGTCCAGTCCAATAGCAAAAATACAAAGGCACTCTAGGGTGTCAAACTATTTCACTGTGGGCCGCATCTGCAGTATGGTTCCCCTCAAAGGGCCAGTTGAATCTGAGGTGTGTTACATACAGAGTGCAGAGTTCAGGAGTACACTATGTATAGGAGTGCAGAGTCCAGGGGTGCGCTATGTACAGAGCGCAGAGTCCAGGGGTGCCCTATGCACAGAGAACAGGATTCAGTGGTGCACTACATACAGAGTGCAGGATTTAGGGGTGCGCTACATACAGAGTGCAGGATTTAGGGGTGCGCTACATACAGAGTGCAGGATTTAGGGGTGCGCTACATACAGAATGCAGGGTTCAGGGGTGGAGCTATATACAGACTGCAGGGTTCAGGGGTGAGCTACATACAGAGTGCAGAGTTCAGGGGTGCGCTGTGAACAGAGTGCATGGTTGGGGTGTGCAACCCCACCTCCAACCTGCCCTAACCCAAGGCTTCCTCGCATCTCTTCTCAACTACCTAGCCCAGCTCTATTATCTCCCTGTGTAGGCGGCTATGCCTCACCTTGCAGAGAGATCGTTCTCTCTCTTTCTGGAGATCTGTCCCCGCCGTACCCTGCCATGAGATCGGTTACATCCCGGAGCTACTGAGAGCAAAGCTGTGCCTTGTAAACACAAAAGGCTTCTGTGTTTACAAGTGACACAGGGAGCAGGAGTGTTGGGGGATGAGAGCCAGAGGTGGCGGTAATGGAGTTCAGCCATGTTCCGGCTGCAAAACTGGGTGCAAGGGCCACATAAGGCCTGGCGGGCCAGATTCAGCCCGCGAGCCTTGTGTTTGACATATGTGCTCTACTCCTTCAGCTATACCACAACTGGCCCTTAACCAGCCCTGGCATTACAGAAGTGGAGTTTTTTCCTGTTTGGCGCTTATAAGCTTCAGCATAAGGAGAAATAGAGGCCACACACAGGAACAAAAAGACAAATGACTTTTTCCACAGACAAGAAGCACAATATAAGTATCTTTTCTAAAAACTGTTAAAGCGGAGTTCCACCCAAAAATGCAACTTCCGCTTTAAGCACTCCTCGTCCCCTTACATGCCCCATTTGGCATGTAATTTTTTTTGGGGGAGGGTGTCCCCAGTTTTCAGAGGGACTCCCTGTCTCTCTTCCTGCTTCCATTTCTGGGCCACCTAGGCGACTCCTCCGCTCCCCCTAGGCAGCCCCTCCCTTCTGGCAATCTTCTGGGACACATCACAGGTCCCAGAAGATTGCCTGGCCACTAAAGACGCGCAGCGCGACTCGCGCATGCGCAGTGGGTGCCCGGCCGTGAAGCAATGACGGCACCGCAGGGAGGAGGGGGAGACGAGCGAGGCTTTGGGCGCAGCCATCACTGGACCGGGAGACAGGTAAGTTACTGTTTATTAAAAGTCAGCAGCTACACTTTTTGTAGCTGCTGACTTTTAATAAACCAAAAAACGAGTGGAACTCCCCTTTAATATTGTCCAGTGATGAAGTGATGTTTTAGCACCATTTGATATACATATTGTGTTTAGCTTCCTTTTAAAGTCTGTTCTATTTTGAACCAAAAAGTTTTAATAGCAGGAGGATCAATGAATCAAGAAATGAAGTAAACAATATTCTGGATATACACTATATTACCAAAAGTATTGGGATGCCTTCCTTTACACACCCATGAACTTTAATGCCATCCCAGTCTTGGTCCGTAGGGTTCAATATTGAGTTGGTCCACCCTTTGCAGCTATAACAGCTTCAACTCTTCTGGGAAGACTGTCCACAAGGTTTAGGAGCGTGTCTACGAGAATGTTTGACCATTCTTCCAGAAGCACATTTGTAAGATCAGGCACTGATGTGGACGAGAAGGCCTGGCTCACAGTCTCCGCTCTAATTCATCCCAATGGTGTTCTATTGGGTTGAGGTCAGGACATTGTGCAAGGCAGTCAAGTACCTCCATCCCAAACTCGCTTATCCATGTCTTTATGGACCTCGCTTTGTGCAATGGTCCAAATCATTTGATGGATGGGGAATTATGGTGTGGGGCTGATTTTCAGGGGTTGGGCTTGGCCCCTTAGTTCCAGTGAAGAGAACTCTTAAGACGCAAGCATATCAAGACATTTTGGACAATTTTATGCTCCCAACCTTGTGGGAACAGTTTAGGGATGGCCCCTTGCTGTTCCTTCCAACATGACTGCGCACCACTGCACAAAGCAAAGTCCATAAAGACATGGATGAGCGAGTTTGGGGTGGAGGAACTTGACTGGCTTGCACAGAGTCCTGACCTCAACCCTATAGAAAACTTTTGGGATGAATTAGAGACTACAAGCCAGGGCTTCTTGTCCACATCAGTTCTTGACCTCAAAAATGTACTTCTGGAAGAATGGTCAAACATTCCCATAGACACACTCCTAAACCTTGTATAATATAGTGTTTGTCTGGGCTGGACAAGCAGTACAGAGAAACCTTAGCATAAGAGAGAAAAAAAAAGTTAATTTGGAAGAAGGGTGGGGTACTGAAATGTTATAGTAGCAGGGTGATCAAAGACCCAAGGTAACGACCTACACAATATTCTAGAAATATGTCCAGGGTAGAGCTGCACGATTAATCATAAAAGAATCGTGATCTCGATTCATCCAACCCCCCTGCGATCTCCATCCTGCATTACCGCAATTCTCAGTGCAGTCATAATGGAGACAGAGACGTTAGAAAAAACTGTCAGCTCAACAGGAGACAAGAAGCTTCACACTGGGACACTTGGCTGCACTGTGCGATCCGACTTGCGGGGCGGCTCACGAACGACTTCTGTATCAATAGACATCAATGCAAGTCGCCTGAAGTCTCCCCAGGAACCTTTTTCTTAAAGCGGTTGTCTACTCAAACCGAAAAAAAAAAAAAAAACCTGCAAGGTAAAGGCATAATGAGCTAGCATGCATCGCATACTAGCTCATTATGAAATATTCACCTTAGAACGAAGCTCCCGCAGGGCTGCCCGGTCCCTGCAGAGGGAGCGGACATCTTCGCTGCGTGGCTTCTTCCGGGTTCGGGGCTCCAGCGCTGAGAGTGGCTGGAACTGCGAGACGTCACTCCTGCGCATGCGTGCTGGAGCCCGTCTTTCCAGCAGGGTCCGGCGCTATGCACCGGGCCATCACTGCGCATGTGCTGTGACGTCAGAGGCTGCATTGCAAGTGGAATATCTCCTAAACCGTGCAGGTTTAGGAGATATTTATTTTACCTACAGGTATGCCTTACTATAGGCTTACCTGTAGGCAAAAATGACTTTAGGGGGTAAACAACCGCTTTAAGTCAGAGCGACTTGAGTCTCTCCTATATAGGCAGCCTGCCAAGTCTGAGAACATTGCTGATAAAAAAAAAAGCAAAGAGATACAATGTAACTACTTATCAAAGGAATGAACTCCAGTGTATAGAAGAGTTCAGTTTAACCATTTAAAGACGAAATCTTTTCTGACATTTGTTGCGTACAGGTAAAAATCCAGTATTTTCTGCTATAAAATTACTTAGAACCCCAAAACATTATATACATATTTTTAGCAGAGACCCTAGAGAATAAAATGGCGGTTGCAATATTTTATGTCATACGGTGTTTGCGCAGCGGTCTTTCAAACGCAATTTTTGGGAAAAATTACCCTTTCAAAAAAAAAAAAAGAAACTAAACAGTGAAGTAAGCCCAATTTTTTGTATAATATGTAAGATGATGTTACGCCGCGAGAGTCGCAATCTTTATTCTATGCAAAATTTTCTCTCATTTTGGCCAGAATCGTGCAGCTCTAGTCCAGGGTTGGACAAGTAGTATAAAGCAGCCCTGGCGTAAGAAGTACCCAACAGTCTATTTGGTGACTTTTGCCAAGCCCGCAATAATATCTAGGTACTGGCAACACCATGCCGCATTTTCAGGAACCATGCAGTTTTTGCTGATGTTAACCTGTTTTTGGGTTTTTTTTAGTATGATATTCTCAGTTTGAACCGCTTAGGTTTCAAGCAGGATTACTTTATTCTGTTACCCACACAAGGTAGCCAGTTTTATCAACCCATATTTAGTCTTTGAATTCATTAAGGAGAAAAAAGCCAAGCATGCACAGTACCCTGGGTCAACCGACACAGGCCAACTAGGCACTGGCAGCAAGGTCCAGCATAAGCTGTATATGGCCATGTGCATGATGTACATGAGGCATTAAACCATACCGTTACATTGAATACCGGCCAATGAGTATGTATAGATCCTATTTGCACCAAAAAAAAAAAAACAAAACACCAAAATCTCATAATCCAATTTCTGAAAATTGAATAGCAATTTCTGTTTTCCGGTAATCATCTTACAATGCTGCAGTGCTACAAACTACCTTGCATGCACATTAGGAAGAAATGACAAACACAGTACTGTGAGTGATTTAGGACGATACAAGACTGTCTGTCACTACTGTACACATCAAATCACATAGATCATTTGCATTTCACATTCGTTTCATTCTGCCATTAGACAATACGCTTTGTTAAGAAATACATTCAGCTATTATGTTGCTGATTCTCAGTAAACTGAATACATGAGCTAAGACACAGTGCACACATTGTAAAAGCAATGGCGACACACATATTAAACGTCCGTGCCTTGATCTTTCTGATCCCAAGTTTTATCTGCAAAACATATGAGGCACATTATATCTATTCTGCATGATACAGTCTAAGAATTTACAGTATTCTACATATTTTAACTGCATGCTGTTGCTAAGTCTGAATGTCTGCAGGCTTTTAAACAGCTGCACACCTAAAATAGCTTTCACGTAATAGTTTCAATGCTTACAGCTACCCTTTTTTTTTAATTAATCATTCATATTCATGTTAATAAAGAACTCTTTGGAGGACTTTCCATGCATCTAAAATATTCACCCGTTTCTGATTACTTGATGTAATTCAGGGGTTTTCAAACTTTCTAAACAAAGGGTGAGTTTACTGTCCTTCAGAGACTTTAGGGGGGTTGGGCTGCCCATCGGGAGTAAAAAATGTCCCAGCATCAGATGGTGCTATTGGGAGGAATTGTGCCCCATCATTGGTGCTATTGGGAGGAATTATGCCCCATCACTGGTGCCATTGGGAGGAATTGTGCCCCATCACTGGTGTCATTGGGAGTAATTGTGCCCCATCACTGGTGTCATTGGGAGGAATTGTGCCCCATCACTGGTGCCATTGGAAGTAATTGTGCCCCATCACTGGTATCATTGGGAGTAATTGTACCCAATCACTGCTATCATTGGGAGTAATTGTGCCCCATCACTAGTGTCATTGGGAGTAATTGTGCCCCATCACTGGTATCATTGGGAGGAATTGTGCCCCATCACTGGTATCATTGGGAGGAATTGTGCCCCATTACTGGTGCCATTGGGAGTAATTGTGCCCCATCACTGGTATCATTGGGAGTAATTGTGCCCCATCACTGGTATCATTGGGAGTAATTGTGCACCATCACTGGTGTCACTGGGAGTAATTGTGCCCCATCACTGGTATCATTGGGAGTAATTGTGCCCTATCATATGGTGTCATTGGAAGTAATTGTGCCCCATCACAGGTGTCATTGGAAGTAATTGTGCCCCATCACTGGTGTCATTGGGAGTAATTGTGCCCCATCACTGGTGTCATTGGGAGGAATTGTGCCCTGTCATTGGGAGGAATTGTGCCCCATCATTGGTGTCATTTGGAGGAATTGTGCCCCGTCATTGGGAGGAATTGTGCCCCGTCATTGGGAGGAATTGTGCCCCGTCATTGGGAGGAATTGTGCCCCGTCATTGGGAGGAATTGTGCCCCGTCATTGGGAGGAATTGTGCCCCCGTCATTGGGAGGAATTGTGCCCCCGTCATTGGGAGGAATTGTGCCCCCGTCATTGGGAGGAATTGTGCCCCCGTCATTGGGAGGAATTGTGCCCCCGTCATTGGGAGGAATTGTGCTGACTTTGCTGACGTCAGCAGGCGAATGCACAGTGATGTCCCAGCGAAGGCCGGAAAGTCCACCGTAAAAGACGGGCTCCCGCACATGTGCAGGAGTGACGTCTCGCGGCTCCGGCCACTCACAGCGCCGGAGCTGCGTACCTATAAGGATCCACAGAGGGAAGATGGCAGCTCCCTCCTCGGGGACCAGGCGGACCTGCGGGAGCTTTGTTCTGAGGTAAGTACTTCATAATGAGCTAGTATGCGGTGCATACTAGCTCATTATGCCTTTGCCTTGCAGGTGTTTTTTTTTTTTTTCGGAGGGGAGACAACCACTTCAAATTGTCATTTATCACAAACAAATAGCTCCTGGTACAGAAAATACTACCATTATATGTCTTTTTCTCTTTTAAACTAAGAAAAACAATCAATCAATCAATAGAAAATCCTGGAGTATTTACAAATTGACTCCATATCAATCATAATTTCGGGTAATAGGAGACTGTTATGTCATGCAGATCATGAATATAAATTTGGGCATAGTACATCTACATCTGTAGTAATCTGTTCACAACAAGCTGGGTGGGGCAACTCCCGGATTGCCCAGCCAACCTTGCCATATTTTTACAAATTTCCCTGGAGATTTCCTATGTATATAGGTATTCTTTTCTCGAACACTAATAAAATTGACTGACTGGATCCACTGTGCACATGTCGGCACCTGTGAAGAAATCCAAAATCTTGCATTCAATTTCCTTGCCAAATATAGCAGCAGAAGCAGGGTCATATGTGTGCGGAGAGTACAACTCTTCCTGAAGACCGCCTAACAGACATGTCAGTGGATCAACCTTCAATTGAACTTGATCTGTATTATTTATGGTAAAGGTGTTGTCAACCACTTTAACCTACAGGTAAGCCTATAATAAGGCTTACCTGTAGGATCCCTGCATATCTCCTAAACCTGCACAGTTTAGGAGATATACAGTGTACTGCGTGTGCCCACGTCATCGGGCACATGAGCAGTGAAGAAATGGCCTCCGTGCCATTCCTTCACTGAGATCATGCCGTGACTGGCGGCTCTCACGTGTATATGCGGGAGTGACGTCACACAACTCCGGCCAGTCACAGAGCCGGAGTTCATGGCCCCAGAAGGAAGAGGGGCAGAAGATGGACACTTCCTACTGCGGGGACAGTGTGGGACATCGCAAACTTCCAATGCAGGTAAGTGCCACATAATGGGCTACTATGCAATGCATAGTAGCCCATTATGCTTTTACGTTGCAGGGTAATAAAGAGGAAGTAAAACCCATCAGGGTTTACTTCCTCTTAAGAAAAACGCTGTTCCAGTATCTCACCAGCTTAGAGCATTTCCAAAGCATGTGTATGAATTCCCCAGGGTGAACCTGACACATCTCGCTGCCATTTTTCACAACAATACAATACATCAGGGGCTTGTATATATGTGAGCAGGTGTGTATAAACTTTGGATACAATTGCCTTTTTTTCTGGTTCTTCAAAAATGGATTTAAGAAAAGAGGACTCAGCTAACCGCATCCTAGTCTGCCTGCCCTGTCTAATCAGTGCATGACGCAACTGCAGATATTGATAGTAGCAGTTCTGTAGTATAGGGGAATCAGTTAGCAACTGACCATAGGATTTCCGAGTTGGCGTATAACGGTCAGATGTATTTAACACCTGCCGCTATCCATCTATTAAAGCAGGGAAGCTTGTACAACTCTAAGTATAACCTATTGCCCCAAATTGGCGTATCCAAAAAGTAGGCCACTGCCTCCAACTATAACTGGTCTGTATGGTAAGGAGCATTGGAGGGCATCAGGTAGACAACAAACAGCCAAGGAAATAATCCAAGGAAAAACCATGCTCACTTACCGACCAGCTTGAAACCATCCAAATTAACCTAACAGTATGCGTTAAAAAGCAGGGGATTGGTTACATACATTAGCTAATGCATGTGTAAGCTGGAGGGCCCCGTCAAGGCTCCCTGCGTCCTCCAGACCTATCTATAACTGATGAGAGACTCCACAGTGGAAACGCATACTGTTAGACAGGTTAATTTGGATGGTTTCAAGCTGGTCGGTAAGTGAGCTTGGTTTTTCCTTGGATTATTTCCTTGGCTGTTTGTTGTCTACCTGATGCCCTCCAATGCTCCTTACCATACAGACCAGTTATTGATGGAGGCAGTGGCCTACTTTTTGGACATTTGATTTTGGTCAGGGAAATTTTGCTACCTGCTGGGTGTTCAGTGCATCCCTATACCTTTAAGGAGGGATGGGCTACCTCCAGGCCATCTGCCTTCATCTCTCATCAAGATGCATGTGCTTCCAATGTGGAGTCTCTCATCAGTTAGAGCTAGGTCTGGAGGACGCAGGGAGCCTTGACGGGGCCCTCCAGCTTACACATGCATTAGCAAATGTGTGTAACCAATCACCTGCTTTTTAACGCATACTGTTAAACAAGTTTATTTGGATGGTTTCAGGCTGGTCGGTAAGTGAGCTTGGTTTTTCCTTGGATTATTTCCTTGGCTGTTTGTTGTCTACCCAAATCGGCGTATGTGCTAGGAAGCCCAAGAGGCCCACTCGTTGTTTAACGGTTTTCCACAATTTCTCAAACAATTTGGTGGTAGGACACTGTGTGGGGATATTGGGAAACCCCATATCCATATGCGACATGGCCGAGAGACCAGTAAAAGAATCTATCAGCAGGTCTCTGGCTGGATCCACTACTGAGGGAAGATCACAACCTACAATTAATGGAAAAGCCGGAAACTCTTCTATCAGTTGCATAGCTGCTGTCAAAGACCCAGTGGTGTCTCCCAGGTACAACGAGGTGTGGTCAGCGTAGAGACACCTTCTCCTCACCATATCTACGATGAAAACCAATAATATTTGGGGAGGCCCCGATCATAGCCACTAATGGTGCCAGAGCAAAATGCAGGGGCGGCAGAGGGCACCCCTGCCTGGTGCCACGAAATAATGGGAAGGATTCTGTTAAGGAATCATTAATCCCAATTATTGCTCTGGGTTAAACATATAATCGTACCCATCTTACAAATCTGGGCCCCAAACCAAACCTCCACAACACCGCATACAGGAACCTCAATGCTGTCAAAGCCTTGAAAACCATAGGCCAGCTTCAAGAACCAAGGAGTGACCGGGTCGCACACTGTCCCAGAAAAGAAAAGCAGCAAAAATAAAGGAAAAAATACCGTCCTGCAAAATGTATCAGCAAGAAGATAGTATGCCGAAGCTTATAGCAGCATACCAAAAAGTTATCCAGTATAACAGTTCTCCAGGAAAAATAATACTCCAGTACTCTGTACCCCTGCAACAGACAGGGTGCAGAGAAATCAAACAAGAAACAAAGGATAAAACGCATAGCAAAGTCTTGAAGTTCAAAACTGTTTAGAACACAGGGCACTGGTCGCCTGTCCACGCGGGACAAGGTAGGGGGGCCCCAACTTTTCAATAAGTGTCCCATGAAACGAAGGAACTTGCATCTTGCAAAGGTAGAGGAGCCACCTCATGCTGTTTCACTGAGCCACATCCGCCTTAAAGGGTAAACTTTTTTAGTGTATCAATAATTCTCTCTGCTTAGGATCACAGTACTGTGTTAAAGATTAGTAAGGAATTTTCTTTTGTATTCATGCATTCTTCCATCTTTTGCGGTGCATGCTCATCATTGTCAAGCCAGTTAGCCGCCATAGCTGGGTTTTCAAAAAAGTGCGCTTCTCAATTAGCAGCAATGTGAAGCTTGGCTGGATATAACATTGCGTATGAAACATCATATTTCCTAAGACGTTTTTTAAAATCAATGAATTTTGCTCTCCTGCGTTGCACCTCTGCAGAAAAATCTGGGTAGAAGGAGATTCTCACATTATCCATCTTCACTGCATCTCCCTTTATCCTGGCTTGAAACAGGATAGCATTCCGATCTTTAAAATTTAAAAGCTTGAATAGAAATGGACGTGGTGGCTCTCCTGGCCTAGGAGGCCTAGCAGGAACCCTGTGAGAGCGCTCCACAGCAAACTTTGGGGAAAAGGCCTCCCTGCCAAAAGGTATCAGTAACCCCTGAGTATATTAGAATCACAGCAAAACATGGGATGCGGCTGCAGTGCCATCATTTCTTAATTGCACTCAAGCGCGGTGTGATTCTCCCGCGATTGTCCTGAGACAAAACACATGAAAATCACGGAACAACATGTAACACCAAATGCGCCTGGCTTAGTGCCAGAATCTGATACATGGGCTTTTTTAGCGTGTTTTTGCAACGAAGGGAGGCCCATTCAAAATGAATGGTGCCGCTCCAAAAATGCACCACATAAAAAAAAAAAAAACAGGCGCGGCAGCATCACACAGTGTCACTCAGGTATAAATAGGGCCTAAAGAAGAGAACACTTCAGCCATACACTTGGGCATTTCTCCTTTAATTTTTTGCACTAGTACAATATGGAAGTGTGTAACTCATAGACCCCTTTCACACTGAGGCAGTTTTCAGGCGCTAAAACGCCTGAAAACTGCCTCCCATGCCACCCCCATTGTGAAAGCCCAGGTGCATTCACACTGGGGAGGTACGCTTGCGGGATATTAGAAAAAGTCCTGCAAGCAGAATCTTTGGAGGGGTTTGGGAGCGCTGTATATAGTGCTCCCAAACCGCCCCTGCCCATTGGAATAAATGGACAGCGCTTCCGAAGCGCCTGAAAAGCGATGCGGAAGCGGCACAAGACGGGCACTTTTAACCCTTTCTTGGGGGTTAAAAGGACCCACTAGCGGCCAAAAAGTGGTGCTAAAGCACAGCTTAAACTGCGGTGAAGTGCAGCTACTCGAGCGGCGCTTTCCTGTCAACGCACGGGCAGCCCTAGTGTGAAAGCAGCCTTAGGCTTCATGTACACGGGACGTTCAAGGAACCTCTCCTGAATGATGGAACTTGACAGCTAGTAAACGACGTTTAAAAACGTCCGTTGTGCCTAGGGTTTTCACATCATCCCTTTAATCCAGGAACATGAATTACCCAGGTTCTGAGGCTAATTGAATTCAGATAAGGCATTACCACCTTAATGAGCCACAGAACCTGTGTAACTAATGTGTGTCCCAGATTAAAGGGATGATGTGGCAACCCTAGTTGTGCCGCGCTTAGATGCCGCGTTTAGCCACGATTGCGTTTAGAATCGTTTTTTTGCATTGCAAATGATCAGAAATGTATCACCATTAAAAATGCCTATAAAACGAAATGCGGCTAAACGCAAGTTACCGCGTTTACAAGCTGTTACAAGCATTTGGCGTTTCAAATGCCTCTAAACATCTGCCCTGAACACATTTTTTTGCTTTCCAAAAAATGCTTCTAAACGCAACTGCCTAGAAATGAGGAACCTGTGCACATGTACTGATAAGATAACAGAGGAGAGCTATGGGGCAGCTGAAAAAAACGCCCAATTGCTCCTAAACCTCCATTTACCAGCAGCAGTGTACATGAGGCCTTAGAATAGATGATATGAATTCAGGTTCATCTGACTGGTGCCACTCAATCTGATCTCTTTGTATATTATTTTTCTACAAAGGGAGAAGCCTTCACTTAAACAGCAATGCTCATATACATGCAGAACATATGAAATGATAGATAAGAGTGGAAATCGCAATGCTAAATTCTAATAAGCCATTTCCACTAATCATTAAATTAAGTGCCTCTTATTTCCTGACCTTCATACACAAAAGGGTAATTACAGTGGTCACCCTGTAAAAGTACATAAAGCAAATGCATTTACACGCTTTAATTACATTATACAGTTTTAAAGCATGCTATACATATTCACTAGAGCCTACTACATCTAATAGTCTTCTGGAATTGCTCATCAATAACCCATATGCAACCTAATGTACAATTACATTTGCAATTCTTATTAAAGCCCAACTCCGGCTAAAACATTGGATGGTCTTACGGATAGAGTGCAGAAGATTTAAGACCACTGTCAAGACAGAAAGCCATGGAAATTCATTTGGATGGTGACACTTCATATGTTACAAGGGTAGAGAAATACTGACAATGTTTTTATGGCTGCCCTTGCCTTCCTGTCCTGGTGACAACTGTATCTCCTCTTCTAGTACAGATGTCATGGAGCAGGAAGTGAGGGGGAAAAAAAATCACCCCAGGAGGTCACGGATGAAAAAGTGAAAACTTTGCCAATTTTTTTTTAGGTATAACTAAAAAAGGCAAAACTTTTTATACGTTTTGGATAGAGTGGAGAGGGATTAGAACACCTGTCAGATTCTTATTTCTGCCTGGGTCCCCATTAAGGAGTTTCACCCCCTCCATTTGTCCTATTTACCGTTATCACTGAAAGTAATTTCTACATTTTGGGTTGCCACCAGAACAGGAACCAGGAATTCTCTTACTTTGGAAGGATTTCCTCACTTCCTTATTGGCTATGGGACAGGAAGTGAAGGAAAATCTCCCCAATGGGACACAGATGGCAAAAATAACCCGACAGGGTTTAAAATCCTTCCCTGCTATAGCCAAAATAAAAAATTCTGACTTTCGTCCTAATTTACAACCCCCTCTTACCATCCGAAACTAAAAAAATAAATTATGGCTAGCTGTGGCTTCATTACCTTCTGAGTCACTGGCCAGTAATAAGCCTGCAGGCAGTGAAGTCAGCATATTATCTTCAGATCAGTAAAGTCAAAAACTGACTACAGACCCAACAGTTCCCCCCATTACTGCTGCAAAAAACAATATACTTATATATAGTGCTCCATTCAGCTTTCTCTCAACCCTGACCAGTCTCCCAGTTCCTAATGCTGAAAAACAACCCCACATCATGATGCTGCCACCATCATGCTTCACTGTTGGATGGTATGGTTCACTGGATGGTATTGGGCAGGTGATGAGCGGTGTCCTCCAGACATAATGTTTAGAATTTAGGCCAAACTGTTCAATCTTGGTTTTGTCCGACCAGAGAATCTTATTTCTCACAGTCTGAGAGTCCTTCAAGTGTTTTTTTGCAAACTCCAAGTGGGCTTTCATGTGTTTTGCACTGAGGAGAAGCTACCTAGCCACTCTGCCGAGAATTCAGTGGAGGGCTGCAGTGATGGTTGTCTTTCTGAAACTTTGTCCCATCCCCACACAGGATCTTTGGAGCTCAGTCAGGGTGACCAATGGGCTCTTGGTCACCACTCTTGCTAAAGCCCTTCTTTCCCGATTGCTCAGTTTAGCCAGGCGACCAGCTTATGGAAGAGTCCTGATTGAATTGTGTCAAACTTCTTCCATTCAAGAATTATGGAGGCCAATGTGCTTTTGGGAACCTTCAGTTCAACAGAATTTTTTTTGTAGTCTTCCCCAGATTTGTGCCTAGCAATAATCATGTTTCTGAGCTTTGAAGGCAAATTCTTTTGGCCTCATGGCTTTTGCTCTGATACAGTATGTGTTGTCAGCTGTGAGGTATTTTATAGAGAGGTGTGTGCCTTTCCAAATCATGTCCAATCAATTTAATTTACAGGTGGACTCCAATCAAGGTGTAGAAACATCTCAGCAACGATCAAGAGAAATGGGAAGCACCTGAGCTAAATTTCAAGTGATGCTGCAAAAGGTCTGAATACCTATGCCAATGATACTTCAGTTTTTCCTTTTTCATACATTTGCAAACATTTCTAAAATTCTGTTTTCACTTTGTTATTATGGGGTACTGAGTGTATACAGTGGGGCAAAAAAGTATTTAGTCGGCCACCAATTGTGCAAGTTCTCCCACTTAAAAAGATGAGAGAGGCCTGTAATTGTCATCATAGGTACACTTCAACTATGAGAGACAGAATGAGAAAAAAAAAATTTTTAAAGAATTTATTTGCAAATTATGGTGGAAAATAAGTATTTGGTCACCTACAAAAAAGCAAGATTTCTGGCTCTCGCAGACCTGTAACTTCTTTTTTAAGAGACTCCTCTGTCCTCCACTCGTTCCCTGTATTAATGGCACCTGTTTGAACTCATTATCAGTATAAAAGACACAACCTGTCCACAACCTCAGTCAGACTCCAAACTCCACTATGACCAAGACCAAAGAGCTGTCAAAGGACACCAGAAACAAAATTGTAGACCTGCACCAGGCTGGGAAGACTGAATCTGCAATAGGTAAGCAGCTTGGTGTGAAGAAATCAACTGTGGGAGCAATTATTAGAAAATGTAAGACAAACAAGACCACTGATAATCTCCCTCAATCTGGGGCTCCACGCAAGATTTCACCCCATGGGGTCAAAATGATCACAAGAACGGTGAGCAAAAATCCCAGAACCACACGGGGGGACCTAGTGAATGACCTGCAGAGAGCTGAGACCAAAGTAACAAAGGCTACCATCAGTAACACACTACACCGCCAGGGACTCAAATCCTGCAGTGCCAGACGTGTCCCCCTGCTTAAGCCAGTACATGTCCAGGCCCGTCTGAAGTTTGCTAGAGAGCATTTGGATGATCCAGAAGAGGATTGGGAGAATGTCATGTGATCAGATGAAACCAAAATAGAACTTTTTGGTAAAAAC
Organism: Glandirana rugosa; assembly: GCA_018402905.1. NCBI lineage: Eukaryota > Metazoa > Chordata > Amphibia > Anura > Ranidae > Glandirana > Glandirana rugosa. The sequence continues at coordinate 639,209 of BLSH010000573.1, forward strand.
TCAACTTGTGTTTGGAGGAAAAAGAATGCCGAGTTGCATCCAAAGAACACCATACCTACTGTGAAGCATGGGGGTGGAAACATCATGCTTTGGGGCTGTTTTTCTGCAAAGGGACCAGGACGACTGATCCGTGTAAAGGAAAGAATGAATGGGGCCATGTATCATGAGATTTTGAGTAAAAACCTCCTTCCATCGGCAAGGGCATTGAAGATGAAATGTGGCTGGGTCTTTCAGCATGACAATGATCCCAAACACACCGCCCGGGCAACGAAAGAGTGGCTTCGTAAGAAGCATATCAAGGTCCTGGAGTGGCCTAGCCAGTCTCCAGATCTCAACCCCATAGAAAATCTTTGGAGGGAGTTGAAAATACGTGTTGCCCAGCAACAGCCCCAAAACATCACTGCTCTAGAGGAGATCTGCATGCGGGAATGGGCCAAACTACCAGCAACAGTGTGTAAAAACCTTGTGGAGACTTACAGAAAATGCTTGACCTCTGTCATTGCCAACAAAGGGTATATAACAAAGTATTGAGATTAACTTTTGTTATTGACCAAATACTTATTTTCCACCATAATTTGCAAATAAATTCTTTAAAAACCAGACAATGCGATTTTCTGGATTTAAGTGTACCAATGATGACAATTACTGGCCTCTCTCATCTTTTTGGAGAACTTGCACAATTGGTGGCTGACTAAATACTTTTTTGCCCCACTGTATTAATGAGGAAAAAAATGAATTTAAACAACTGTACTATCACGCTGCAACATAACAAAAAATGTAAAAGTAAAGGGGGTCTAAATACTTTATGAATACACTGTAAATTCTATGTAATGCAAAGTGCAGTGGTCAGGAGTACATGGCACAGAGTTCACGTCAGGAGTACATTCTTGTCTATATTACTATTGTACACGTTCCTGGAAATTAAGGCTCACCAATGGTGGCTGCTGTAGTGATTACCAGCTGGATCCTGGAGACATCAAGAAAGTGTACATATTGGCCAGCACACCAAGGATCTACAATCACCGTCCAAAGGTTTTATTGCAAATAAATCACATAACAAAGACAAGTGCAACGTTTTGGAGTTGTGCAGGACCCCTTCGTCAGGCATGTGATAAAGTGTAACAGTGGCAAAACAGAATAGATGTGCATCAACCACCATTTTCTGACAGCGGGTCGGCACTGCTGGGACGCGACCCACCTGTCACCTGCAAATGCCAAATGGACCCTCTGCACACTGCTACACCCTTCACAGCAAACTATGCAATGTAAAACAGGGATATTTAGTTCACATATATTGCAATACATGTTTAAGCTGACCAACTCCGTCAAAGTAATCCCTCTTCTGGCCAGTCCTACACTGCCTTGCCACTACAAGTGCTATGGTGGACACCATGCCAACCTGGGGCATAAAGACTGGGACGCGACCCACCTGTCATCTGCTCCCGATTAACAGATCACAATCAACGGGATATATATTTCTTTTATGGTGAATATGACCACAAGCTGACTGTGCAATACATAGAGGAGATCGTACAGTGCTTGTAACTATTCAAAATGTTCAAAATAAGCATTTCCTCTCTTATCAGTCACTTTCTATTCCTTAAGGCTGGGTTCACACGGCTGCGAACTCTACTGCGAATTTAAGCCGTTGCGATAGATTAAATTCGCAAGTCATCTCCAATAACATAGTGTTCTATCAGGGCAGTTCACATAGATATGTTGCGAATCTAATCCATGAAGAAAAAGGGTCCTGTGCGAGTTTGATCCGTGTGCGATGCTGTGCGTTGCGAATTCAGCTCTATAGACGACAATAGAACACGGATTGAAAAAGCAATCTCCCATTCACATCACTGCAATAGCTTCCCCCTCCAGCTCCAGTTACAGCTTTGCAGTAGATTTGCACCAACACATATAGGGATGCCACTTGTGTCTGAACTGAAAAAACTTGCATCGCAATCGTATTCAATTCGAAGAAAATTTGCACCGCAGCAGTGTGAACCGAGCCTTAAACAGTTTCATCCTCTCCTCTCCTCTGCTGTACAGGCTTCTTTGCTTAGAGTGGGAGATATGAGAAATTCAAGGTCACACCCTTTAGCCATGGAGGAGATAAGACAAAATTTCAGCTGTGGATTAAACATACCAGTCATTGAACTCCTAGTTCACAACACACTGAATTCCATAAAGTACAGCTACAGAAAAGTTTAATATCACAGTACAATCGAGAATCACGAAAGTATAGTGTAATATATACATACACACACACACACACACACACACACACACACACACACATATACATATACACACACGCACACACATACAGTATCTCACAAAAGTGAGTACACCCCTCACATTTTTGTAAATATTTTATTATATCTTTTCATGTGACAACACTGAAGAAATGATACTTTGCTACAATGTAAAGTAGTGAGTGTACAGCTTGTATAACAGTGTAAATTTGCTGTCCCCTCAAATTTAAAATATTTTTCAGCACTGCCTTAATCCTCTTGGGCATGGAGTTCACCAGAGTTTAACAGGTTGCCACTGGAGTCCTCTTTCACTTACACATCACGGAGTTGGTGGATGTAAGAGACCTTGCGCTCTTCCACCTTCCGTTTGAGGATGCCCCACAGATGCTCTATAGGGTTTAGGTCTGGAGACATGCTTGGCCAGTCCATCACCTTTACCCTCAGCTTCTTTAGCAAGGCAGTGGTCTTGGAGGTGTGTTTAGGGTCGTTATCATGTTGGAATACTGTCCTGCGGCCCAGTCTCCGAAGGGGGGGGGGGATTATGCTCTGCTTCAGTATGTCACAGTACATGTTGGCATTCATGGTTCCCTCAATGAACTGTAGCTCCCCAGTGCCGGCAGCACTCATGCAGCCCCAGACCATGACACGATCACCACCATGCTTGACTGTAGGCAAGACACACTTGTCTTTGTACTCCTCACCTGGTTGCCGCCACACACGCTTGACACCATCTGAACCAAATAAGTTTATCTTGTCTCATCAGACCACAGGACATGGTTCCAGTAATCCATGTCCTTAGTCTGCCTGTCTTCAGCAAGCTGTTTGCGGGCTTTCTTGTGCATCATCTTTAGAAGAAGCTTCCTTCTAGGATGACAGCCATGCAGACCAACTTGATGTAGTGTGAGGCGTATGGTCTGAGCATTGACAGGCTGAACCCCCACCCCATCAACCTACAGCAATGCTGACAGCACTCATATGTCTATTTCCCCAAAGACAACCTCTGGATATGACGTTGAGCATGTGCACTCAAATTCTTTGGTTGACCATGGCGAGGCCTGTACTGAGTGGAACCTGTCCTGTTAAACCTCTGTATGATCTTGGCCACTGTGCTGCAGCTCAGTTTCAGGGTCTTGGCAATCTTCTTATAGCCTAGGCCATCTTTATGAAGAGCAACAATTCATTTTTTCAGATCCTCAGAGACTTCTTTGCCATGCGGTGCCATGGTGAACTTAAAGTGGCCAGTATGAGAGAGTGAAAACGATAAACACCAAATTTAGCACACCTGCTCCCCATTCACGGCTGGAGACCTTCGAACACTAATAAATCACATGAGGGAAAACGGCCAATTCTGACATTTTCACTTAGGGGTGTACTCACTTTTGTTGCCAGCGGTTAAAACATTAATGGCTGTGGAGGGGACAGCAAATTTACACTGTTATACAAGCTGTACACTCACTACTTTACATTGTAGCAAAGTGTAATTTCTTCTGGGTGCAACGGCTGCATGGACATAGCTCCTCATCCTAACTTGGGTGCAGGTGTGGGTGAGCGGCCCGGAAAACACATTGTCTGCATTTAGGGCGACTCACCTGCACACCTGTCAAATTAGGCTGAGGGGTTGTGTCCATGGGGTCTCTGGTTCCTCCTGCATGCTTTTACGCCCTGTAATGAGCCAGCAGGAAGAACCACAATGGCCAGTGATTGGGCAAGTATTCTACCCACCTGGAAGCGCAGAATACATGCAGTGGCTGGGAAGTGGTGAAGCTGTGGCTTTTCAAGCAGATTACTTCTTTTGCAGGAGGCACTAGGAGTAAAAGTGACTGTGGTGACAGGGTCACTTTGTGTTCCCACGCTGTAGTAAATCTCTCCCAGTGACGAGAATAGACTACAGACTAAGGTAAAACAAGGCCTTGTTCACATGGGCGTACTACAGCGTATGCCCGTGTGAGGGCCGTCCTTACCTGCAATTGGCACACAGCCGCTACCCCCAATTTGACAGCCATGAGAGTGAGCGTGCACAGCCGCAAACGCAGACAGCATGTGCTTGGGAATGAACGGGACTCCCTTCATGGGGGATGCATGGAAAACCTGGTCATGTGTGAAAACATTTTATAAATAGCCCCCACAGGGCTTGGTTCCTGTTATAGACAGACCAGGCTGGTGGTGGTAAAAGGTCATAATACAACAATGAAAAATAATAACGAGGTCCAGACTGTTAGGCCCCTTTCACACACACGGACCGTTTGTCCGTTTTTCATCCATCCGTTGATGGATGAAAAATGGACATCAATGCATCTCTATGGAAAAACGGAGGACAACTGATGATCATTCATTTGCATCCGTTTTCATCCGCTTCCGTCAGCATCCGTTTTTTTGAACGGATGAAAGTCCTATTTTTCATCCGTCAAAAAAAACGGATCGGACGAAAAATGGATGTAAACTGACGAACGGTCAGTTTTTCATCCGTTTTTGCATTGGTAGTGAATGTAAAAAAAAACTGATGAAAAACTGATGACCACGGATGAAAAAACGGATGAAAAAAAACGGATGAAAAAACGGATGAAAAAAAACGGATGAACTGATGAACGGTCCGTGTGTGTGAAAGGACCCTAAGGCCTTTGTAGTACGCCTGTGTGAGGTCCATGTTTGCCTGCACAGGGATGCACAGGTGTTCCGTTCATCTGAATGCAGGCAGTCCCGTTTATGTTAATTGGGATGCAGCAGCTGCACGGACACAGCCATTGCTCCCAATCTGACAGCTATACCAGTCTGGGTACACCTCCCCGAATGTAGACCGTGTGAGTTTGGGGACACGCGCCAGCACCCACATGGATGTCAAATTGGGAGCAGTGGTTGTGTCCATGCAGCCACTGCCTCCCAACAGACATGAATGGGATGGCCCTTGCACTGGAATACATCATAGTGCCCAGGAGATTAAGGCCTTAGACTGGAGCTAAGAGGAGCTTTTAAGAACACAGATTAGTAAAAGAAATATGTAGGCTACCATTACTGATGTGCTTCTGAAAATGCTAGTTTCCTGGCTGTATCTGTCTTCGGTACTTCTGAATCACAGACCCACAACAAGCATGTAGCAAGTAAAGCCAATGCATATGCATGACAGCCAAGCTGCTAGCATTTTCAGGAGAGGCCAGCAGTGGCCACCTGTATGGTGCTTCAGTAAAGCTACATGAACCTTAGTGAAAATTTAGTGAATGCCTTTCTATACATTGGGCCGTGTGAAAATAGGACATATAGTGTAGAATACAGGCGTATCTTCTTTCCTGGGAGTGACAGGTGCAGTGTACAAGCATCACCAGTCAGCATATACAAATCAATGGCAGCTGTATGCAGATATGCACAAGTGGCTATGTGCGTACAGTGCCGTATGCAGACAGTCCACTTTGGAGGATACGCATATGGCCCTGCACAAATGTAGCCACTCAGATTTACGGATATTTGCGCACAGCCGCCATCCTTCTAACTGGTGGTGCGCTGCCCCTGTCACTTCCAGCAAAGAAAATACGGCCATATTCTACACTATGTCGACATTTATGGCCTGAAGCCATTTTACAATATATCCAATATACAAAGAGACCACATCTGATACTCTTCAGCAAGCTTGAGAAAGCGGGGTAATAAAAAGAGATTCTTGGCTGTTCAGTTCCATGCTATTTCTCTCAGTACTCGCAGTTGTTATTGAGTGTAGTTTCCCATGGCCTCAGACAGGAAGACGCAGATGTCTGTAGGTGGGACGGTATTTTTACATTTGTACGGGTCATGTTCAGAACACACAGAGGGCAAAATGCTACTTCACTGTCTCATTCATATTATTACTGACTCATGTACATTATTTGTCCTGTAATAAGGACATAGATCTGCCATATTGTCGGTCCAAGATTGTTTATTTTCCTACCAGACACATAGCAGAATCACCACAAAGCAATAACTAGAACATGGCTAAGGCCTCATTCACATAGCTGTACTGAATTTGAAAAAAGTGCCTGTACACTGAGGTTGATTTACAAAAAAAGACAATTAGACCGTGCACCATGCAAGCTCCAGTGCTTATTAAATAAGGGGAAGCCCTGCTGACTTCCATCATCGAATCATGTGCAAGCCAAAATGCTGTTTTTTTAATTTTTCTTGCTTATAATTGAGTATTCTTTGTAAAGTGAAGCTTTACCTCATTTACTAAGCTCTGGAGCAACTGTACTTGCAGAGTGCAACTGCACTTGCAAAGTGTACAGTCTATTTGTCTTTAGTAAATCAACCCCTAGATGCATGTAAAGTTTTTGCTAATGTTTACATTTGCAATGCATAAATGGACCCTATTGACCACCAGCATTGCTCAAGCCTCAATGGGTAGGCAGCTCCTCAGCCACTGATTGCACACTATCCATGCATACATCCCCCTTGATCATGTGATGGTTGTGCATGTGCAGAATGACCTTGACGGATTCTGAATGACTGAAGGCTGAGGTCATTCTGCGCATGCACATACACCCTGACATACAAATGAATGGCTGTAAGCACCCATATACAGTGGAACCTCGGATTGCGAGTAACGCGTTTAACGAGCGTTTCGCAATACGAGCTTTTTTTTATTATTTTTAATTCGGTTTGCGAGTGTTGTCTCGCATAATGAGTAGAATTTAGCCTTTTTGCATGCAATACCACATGTGGCCAGAGGAATGGTAACGCTGGTGAGCCTCGGCGGCAGCCAGAAATGCTCGGAACTCCTCGGAAATACCTAAAGTGTAAGCACTTTCCGAGCATTTCCAAGTGATTCCGATATCTTAGGAGCTCATCAGCGCCACCTCTTTTATGGCCATATGCGCCCCCTGTGGAACAAATGAACTGAGTTTACATTATTTCCTATGGGGAAACATGCTTTGATATATGAGTGCTTTGGATTACAAGCATTCTCCTGGAACGGATTATGCTCCTAATTAAAGATTCCACTGTATTTGTAAACCAATGCTACTGTGCATTGATGTTTACCTGATGATGCATATACAGTGGTTGTACCTGAACAGGAGACTGGCATGTTTGGGAAATACACCATATAGGCATTTGTGGGTGAATGCTGATGCTCCTGTGCCGAGGAGTGAATGCTGAAGAGTGTACAGCCATTCACTTGTATATCAGGCTGTATGCGTCACCTTCAGCTCCCCGGGCACTGGAGAACACCGGGGATTTTATGTCTGAGGGCTAATAAGCATTTGTGTGCATGATGTTCTAAAGTCAAGAGAGATACAGGAGCTAAAACATGTTACCTCCTGAAAATGTTGGCTTCCTCCCTGCTGTACCAAGCCTCTGTCCTCAATGTTTTCTGAGCCACTGACCCAGAACAGGTGTGCAGATTAAGTCAAGGGAAAATCAAAAGTCCTTATCTGCATACCGAAGCCTGGTCAGTGAGCCAGACAGATAGTATTTTCAGCAATGGCTGCCTTCATCTGGGCCGGCCCAAGACATTGTGCTTCCAGGGTCCAAGAATGAAATGCTGTCCCCCCCCAACCCCCCCCCAAAAAAAATCACGCCCACCAAATGGCCCCGACATCCATTATTTTATATCATGATAATTAAAACTAAAATTCAATTTATCAGGAAGTCATATATACATGCAAAATTATATGACATACCATTATGTTCAATTTCAAAGGGCAGGCTAGGGTAGTATATGGACAGGCTAGGGTAATATATGGACAGACTAGGGTAGTATAGGGGCAGGCGGAGCAGCCCGGGGGGCAGTTATCGTCCTGACACACAAAACTGCTGGGAAAAAAAATCTTGGTCATCAATTTTCTGGGTACATAGAAGAGAAGGAGAGGGGCTGTGGTTCAATTTGCTGCCCCTCTCAAAGTGCTGCCTGGGTCCAATGGACCCACTGGGACCCATGGTAGGGCCGACCCTGGCCTTCATATTTCTCTTGTGACTGATGTCCTTTATAGCAGTGGCTCTCTACCTTATTGTGACCAGGGCCCTGGAAAACCTTCCATGTCCCAATATTAAACAAAAAAAACAAAACAAAATAATATTAAATTGCTTGAAGGCTCCGGTTGGGGTGACACAGTGTGGGGGAATTGGGGGTTCTAGAGGGAGTTAGGGGACTTTGCAGCAGACCTGGTGGCCTTGCATGGGATGACGTTTCTGGAGGGAGCCAGGAACAACTCTGGGGCATGGGGTCTCTTCAGGAAGCTGGTGGCTGGACTCACAGTAAAACGCTGTAGGACCTGCAGGGCTGGAGGACAATTGTTTAGAGGTTGGGGACACTATAGGGGCTGGAGACTTTGTGGCAAGCTAGGTGGATACTGCAGTGTGCTGGGTGGCACTGTGGGTGTTACAAGCTTTCACAGGGTCTGGGGGCACTGTGGGAGGTTGTTGGGCAAGGTGGGGTGTTGGTGGGCACTGTGGGGGCTAAGGACTCTCACAGGGCCTGGAGAGGTTGTGGGGCATGGTGGAATGTTGGGGGGCACTGTGGGTCAGTATGGGAGGTTGGGGGGCAGCTGGAAAGCACTGTGGGGGTTTAGGGGATCTGCAGCTGTCTGGAGGCCTGGAAAGAGGGAGGGCACAGTCCAATGGTTGAGAACCGCTGCTTTAAAAGTATGTAGGACGCAGGAAAGTATACATGGTTTGTTTTCCTTTAAAAACAAAGTTACAGCTTAAAAAAAAAAAAAAAAAAGCAACAAAAAGAAAATTCCAGAACAGATTCCAAGTATCTCCCATGACACATGGCATGTGGAGGAGTTGACTTTGTTTTTTTTACAAGCAGGCCTTCCCCCTGCCTCCACCATAGCCACAAGTGTTCAGCAAAGGAAAGGAAGGAAACCATTAAAGCCCAGCATAACCAAAGAAGGTCAGATCAAAGCCTGACAGTGATCAACAAACACACTGAACAACTGTCCCCATCTATAAAACCTTGAGGAAAGGTATTTACAAAGATCCCAACTGTCCTACATTTGGAGAGACAGTCCTTATTATAGATCTAAATCCCTTTGTTCCTCTCCGACACCCTCCACCCGCCAACTGTCCCTCTTTTACATCTGGTGTAGAGAAGTATGAATAAATGTCTTCATTAAAGCTGAACTGCAGGCAGACATGGTCTAAAAAGAAGATCAATAAATGCAGCTGAGCATCTGAATTTGACGGAGTTTCTGCCTCTTGTAGTTCCTTGCACAGTAGTGCTCACATTAGAAGAATGAGGAGCACTAGGAATGGACCAGGCATACACCATGCACATTCGATGACAGGGAACATGCCGACAGGAGGAGAGTGCCTTCTGAGTAGAGGGATCACTCATCAGTATTAGGATTGGACCAGGTATACTCCATGCACATTCTATGACAGGGAACATGATGACAGGAGGAGAGTGCCTTCTGAGTAGAGGGATCACTAATCAGTATTAGGATTGGACCAGGTATACTCCATGCACATCTGTTGACAGGAAACATGCTGACAGGAGGGGAGTGCCTTCTGAGTAGAGGAAACACTCATCAGTACTAGGAATTAATCAGGTATACTCCATGTAACATCTGTTCACAGGGGACAGGCTGACAGGAGGGGAGAGTCTTTTGGTGCAGAGTGATCACACATCAATACTAGGAATCAAGCAGGTATATCCCATGCACATGTGTCAACAGGAAACACACTGACAGGAGGAGAGAGCCTTGTGTGCAGAAGGATCACTCGTCGGCACAGGAATCAATCAAGTGTACTCAAGGCATATCTGTTGAATAGACAAACGTGAAGAGAAAGCCTTGTGAGCAAAAGGATCACTCATCAAGAATAAGGATGGGCTTGGGCTTGTTCGGAACCAAACGTGCCTGAGCCCGCCAGGAAGTGAACCCTGCACCGCGCTAATCACAGGCAGTGAGACATTCCCTGATCGCTGCAGTCACGCATCGGGCAAGTGTCTCAATGCCTGTGATTAGTGCAGTGCAGGGTTCACTTCGGCTCGGCACATTCAGTTCCGAACACGCCCGAGACCATCCTTAACCAAGAATAGAAATCAATCATGTACATCTGTTGACAGGAAACACACTGACAGGAGAAAAGGGCCTTGTGAAAAGACAGAACACACACCTATCAAGAATAGGAATCAATAACGTATATTCCATGCATATCTGTTGACTGACAGCAGGGGAAAGCCTTGTGAGTAGAGCAATCCCGCATTAGCACTAGGAATCAGGTATACTTCATGCACATCTGTTTACAGGGAACATGCTGACAGAGGGAGAGAGCCTTGTGAGCAGTGGGATCACTCAGTGTGCAGCTGTTCCATCAATGTCCAATTAGCAGGCAGGGGGCGTGTTTTGTCCAAGCTGTGTTCCTGCTACAAAGAAGACTGAGTGCCTGGCTGTACTATCTGACAGGGGTATCTACGTCACAAAACTGGCTGAACAAAAATTCAAATGCTTTAGCATATTCTGTTACCTTTAGCTATCAAAAGTCTTTGCTTGTCCAATCTTTATGCGGTTTGCTTATTTTCAAATGCTGAAATAAATGTGTCATCTGTTACAGAAACCAGACTACTGCTTCTATTTTCTATTCCACGCAAAGATATCATCTGCAATCCGCTGTGCACAACCTCCTAGACACTGTGCTTTCCAACTAAATAAAAGCCGGTAAAAATGGGATCCAGTGGTTCTCAACTCCTGTCCTCGGGACCCACTAACATGCCAGGTTTGCAGGATAACTGAAATACATCACAGGTGAGATCATTTGCTGCTCAGTGATTGCAGTATTTTAGTCTGCATCTCCCCAAGGTAATACTTAAAATCTGGCCGGTTAGTGGGTCCTGAGGACAGGAATTGAGAACTGTTAAAGGGTCTCTGAACCCAAAAACAAAAAGTATTATATAACAGCTTACCAGTCCCTCAGAGGTGGTGGCTGCATTTATTTTCTTTTTTATTTCAAGATAAGACCATTTTCAGTATGTACAGAAAATAGCTGTTGCTCTCACCAAAAATCCAGCGCCCTTATCACTTCCTGTGCACCGAGCTGATATCGCAAATCGGCTTTCCAAGATCTGTGAACTACAAAAATCTCCCACAATGTAATGGTGGTAGGGCGGTGTTTGAAGAACAAATCAGGAGAGCAGGGTAAGGCTCCTCCATAGATGAGGTGCAATAAGTGACAGGAAGGGCTGGTTCACACATAGGCCATCCGACTTCAGGGGAGACTTTTCCTGGCAGCTTCGAGGCAACTTCAAACTCGACTATGCCAGGCGACTTTGCCTGTGGCCAATCAGAGAGGGGGTTGCCTGGGTAATTTGCAGGAATTACCTTGGTAAATTCTTTTCTTTTTCCTGTAAAGTCGCTTCAATATAGATGGGGGTTCCGACTTGGAGGCGACTACCATTGAATTCTATGGGCACAAGTCAGACAGAAGTCGCCTTGAAGTAGTACAGGAACATTTTTTGAAGTCGGAGCGACTTCAGTAGTGTACATTAAGACGGCTCTCATTCATTTCAATGGCATTTCTGATGTCAAGCGACTTGGGACAACAAGTCGAAGCGCAAGTCGCAGCAGTGTGAACCGGCCCTTAGTGTGTTACTGGCAGGATTACCAGATGAAAATTAAAAAAAGGAAACTAATGCAGACACCAAACCTAGAATTGTTAACCTGCAACATATTATTTTATTGTTTTTGGGGTTTAGATATGTTTGAACCTAAAAATAATTTCTTTTTCTGGCATGGATAAACTGCTTTGGGCTTCCTTCACACGATTAAAAAGCCTTGGCAATTGGTCATGTGATCCCTGCCGAAGGGGAATTCTCACCCAATTGGATCTCTGGTTCTCAGCCACAGCACTGGGCATACGACCAAAGCATCAACTTTTCAAAACGTCACAATAAACCAAGTAGCCCAAGGCTTTTTCTGGTCTCTATCGGCTCTCTGTGTTGGATGACAAAAGACAAGGCTTTCTAGTGCATCACCTGATATATTTCACTTGGTGATTGAGACAGTTTGGAGCATTCAGAATATCTTCTCCCCTTCTACTATTGGACTGGTGGTGAGAAGAATGTATGGATAGCAGGAAAGACCTAGTTTAAAGCCCAACTCTGGGCAGATAAAAATCATCCTTGTAGAGGGGCTGTGCCCCCCACACCTTTCATCTAGGGTAGAGGAGAAATGGTTTTACCTACCTGATCCAGCGATGGACAGTCCATGGGCGCCCTCACATCCAGAGCAGGGCTATGGACCCTTCTTTTGTCTTGATGACATCAGAACCCTAGACTGCTGGATCATGGGGTTGCAGAAGCTGTGCGGACCAATCTAGCTGCAGAGGAGCGGTTAAGTACGTCTCCATTTAGAGCCGTTTCACACTGAGGCGACTTGTCATGGAACCGATCTAATAGGAGCGACTCAGATCGCTCCGACTTAGAAAAAGGTTCCTGCACTATTTTCAGGGCGACCTCAGTGCGACTTCCATTGACTTCTATGAAAAGAAGTCTCCTTGTAAGCCGCGCTGAGGTAGCCTCGAACGGGGCGACTTGCTTTGCTCTGCAAGCCGTGCCGCCTCAGTGTGAACCGGCTCTTATTGTTCCACTAAACATAAATTAGAAATTAACCCTTGCAGTGTGGCTGACCATACACTACACAATGTGATTGTACAATCTACTTTAGATTTATCAGCTATGTAGTGCAAGGGCCCATCTGGTTTAATATTAATTGAATCAGTTTAGCTTTAGTAGTTTTGGTAACTTTAACCACTTGCTGCCCACCCACAGTACTTTTATACTGTGGATGGGTGGCAAGGCCCGGTTCAGCAATGTAAATATACATTGCCTGGCACATGCACACTGGCGCACCTGCTCCCGTAACTGCTCTGTCCACAGGACACAGTGAATTATGGTTGCCAGTATCCGGCCACCCTGGCAGCCAGAGATCATGTGATCGGTTTACAATCACATGATCACAATGTCAACAAAGCTGTTATGAATTTTTAATATTTAAGGTTAGAGGTTAATGATTATTCATTAATGTATTTATTACATATTATTCATTTATTTTACTTATTTATGATGATTTTAGTTATTTGTGTATTTACTTTACATTTATTTATTCATATATTATTACAATTTTAATTTATTTTTTCATTTGAGCAGAAAATTGCACGTCAAAACATGCAAACATGCGCAAAAAACGCACAAATGGCGTGATTCCATTAATTTCTATGTGAATACAAATGCCCAAATCTGCCCGATTCGCGCAACAAAAAAAGCTCCGGAACTTGTTAGAGCTTCAGGCGTTTTGGAGTGGAGATGTGAACCATCTCCATAGAGAATCGTTGATTTTTTTCTCCTTCAGCTTTTTAGCTTCAGCCTACAAAACACTCAGGTGTGAATGGGGCCTTATATCCACACAGGTAGCACTGACACACTGATCCAATTACCAATGAACGTGTCAAGGTAGATACTGATTGTCCAAGAACAGTGTGGAAGGTGTGAAAGTTGCTGACCCACTTGGCTTTTCCTACTTGCATAACCCCACCCTTGTTGGCAGGAAGATCTTGTAGGTGTTAATCCTTTAATTTAGATGTAGGTGGAATGACAACACATCAAACGTTCAACCATGTAAACCGAAGGATCAGCATGAAGACTGACACCAAAGTTGGTATTGTGTATGCATTATGCATGCCACCAGTGTGCATATAAATGTTGGGGTATCTTCTCTCCTACACTCATTCAGCCTGGGTTCACACATATGCAAACACAGGCATCGCATGTGATTCACACCCGCATTGCTGTGCCGATCACATGCGATGTCTGAGCAATGTGAGTTCAGCCAAACAGTTTGTATGGCTGAACTCGCATTGGACTTGGACAAAAAAGGTGCAGGGCCTTTTCTTTCCCCCACACTGGATTCGGATCGCATGGGTACTCTCACCCATGCAATCCGATTCCTGTCCGAATCCACAGTTTGCACTGCGATCTGTGAACTGATCTGGGGCTGTCATTAACTTTGTCTTGACACCCGCAGCGGTTCGCAGAGGGCAGTGTGAACTGCCTGCGGGGAGATGCGATGGTTCCTGCAACACAAGAGTGTGAACCCAGGAAGAAATGGCTTGGGTAAACGAGCATAGGGCCCCAAAGGGGTTTTTGAAGGCGACAGCTCGATCAACAAAGTAAGCAAGTATGTAAGTGAAGTGTAAAATTCAATAATATTTATTCAAACATACATAAAAGTTACTGGAAGCTTGTGCTAGCATTTCTCCTGCGGTGTTGCTATCAGTGTGTGAAGAGTGGGAGAAGAGGGTTGCATTGACAATCCAACACAATGGGCAGCACACTGAACACATTTTATAAGTGGTCAGAAACTTGTAAATAACTCATGAAAGAATAAAGTTACGTTAAAACCAAGCACACCATTGTTTTTCTTGTGAAATTCCCAATAAGTTTGATGTGTCACATGACCCTCTTCCTATTGAAAAAACAAAAGTTGGATTCAAAATGGCCAACTTCAAAATGGCCGCCATGGTCACCACCCATCTTGAAAAGTTTCCCCCCTCACATATACTAATGTGCCACAAACAGGAAGTTAATATCACCAACCATTCCCATTTTATTAAGGTGTATCCATATAAATGGCCCACCCTGTATATACAGCATCAGCAGGTAGGA
>BLSH010000573.1:685722-698802 GCA_018402905.1 Glandirana rugosa
GAAGGGGGTCGGTCCGGTCGGGTGTGTGTCAATCTTGTGTGGGTCCCTTGTGTCAATTAGGAATCTCGCGGGGGACGTACAATTGGGGAAGTGACGGTTACGGTAAATGTGTCATTAGGTACGTAAAAGTATCGTGACTAGCGACATATTTACGGTTACCAGGTTGTACAGGCGACGTTATAACGTCATGGTGATTTTTAGCGTCTAGAGGCGGCAATGATCACTTTTTTTTTTTTTGGGGTCTTTAATTAAGAGTAGGCATTTGCGCCGTTGAAAACGCGTTTGGTTAGTTTGTGGCTAACGCTAAAACACAAATTGGTGAAGGGCTGGCGCGATATCTGTTTTCTGCGCGCGCGGGAAGCGATATTCTGGAGGACGTCCATGGACGTCCTGTCAGAATAACCCGACCGCGCTGTGGACGTCTTTTGTCTATAGCGCGGTCGGGAAGTGGTTAAACACAAAATCGCAATCGGTGTTTGATTGGTTTGCGCAAAAGTTGCCGCGTTTACGGATGAGAATTAATTTCTGGGGTTTTTTTTTTTTTCACTAGTAACGGCGGAGATCTGCGATTTTTAGTGGTACTGCAATATTGCAGCGGACATGTTGGACCATTGGCATTTATACAGCGATCAGTGCTATGAAAATGCATGGATTACTGTGTAAATGGCATTGGCAGTGAAGGGGTTAACATGCAGGGGGCGCTCTAAGGATTAACTGTGTTCCCTGGGTGTGTTCTAACTGTGTGTGGGCTGGCCTGGCTGGGGGAAGGGCATGTTCACGGCTTCCATATAGAGGAAGCCTGTGATCACCGCCCTTCCCCCTCTAACAGAGCGGAGATCCGTGTTTACTTACACGGACCTCCATTCTTTCAGTGCGGGGGAGCCATCGCGGGTAGCCAGCTGCGATCGAGTTCGCCCTACCGGCTCCCTGACCCCACCTGAACACAGCGAGCGCGCCTCCGGCGGTGCACGCTTACAATGCTAGTTATCGCGGCCGCCCTCCTGTGTCACGCTGCGGTGGGCGGTCGGCAGGTGGTTAAAGTGGTTGTAACGGCACAAGGTTCATGCATTCTATGCATGAAGGTAAAAAAAGCCTTCGGTGTGCAGCATCCCCCCTAATATTTACCTGAGCCCCCTCTCAATCCAGCGATGTCCAGGAGAGCCTTGTCTCTACGGGGACGCACACTCCTGATTAGCCTTTGGCAGCAGCAGGCCCTATTGGCTCCCACTGCTGTCAATCACAGCCAGTGAGCTAATCTGGAAACAGAGGGGACGGGGCCAAACCACAGCTCCGTGTCTGAATCGACACGCCGAGCAGCGGCTTGGCTCGGGTGCCCCCATAGCAAGCTAAAAACAAGTAAAAAGGTGCAAATTACCAGCTCCAACATAACCGAAAGAAGTCCATAAGTAGTCCATATAAAATGAGATAAATAATAATAATAATAAAGTCCATACACTCAGGGCTGCCACCAATGAGGAATAGAAAATAGAAAATTCCAGCGAAGCTGAAAGCAAGGAAAATGAGGCGCCTCTAAGTGTAGAAGTTTAAAAACACTTTAATAATAACAGACAAATGGCAACTCACATGGGTGAAGACAAAAAACAGGCACATCTGAGTAAAGTATCCAGGGGCACGATAGGTGACGAGTAGTGGATTCTCCACTAATCTTAGGAAGGAGTGTGGCAGGCACATCTGTATGTATGATAATCCAGGAGGATTAAGACGGTGAACTGTCAGATGCCCTCCGCTCATGCCGCAGCAAAGGATAGGGTCCTCGCTGGGAGTTCCCTCCGTGTGGTGATGATCTGAAAACGAGGCTTGGAGTGCATAGAGCGGAGCGGAGTAGGGCAATGACATCACTAAGGTGCGACGTGTTTCTGAGCGAGAGTGCATGTTACAGCAGCCGCGCTCCTTTGTCAAGCCTGTTTTTGTCTTCACCTATGCGAGTTGCCATTTGGGAGTCATTAAAGTGTTTTTAAACTTCTACACTTAGAGGCGCCTTTTTCCTTGTTGTTTTCCCCCATAGCAAGCTGCTTGCCGTGGGTGCACTTGGCAGGAGGGTGGGGCCAGTAGTGCCAGTGAGGGACCTGAGAAGAGGAGGATCTGGGCTGCACACAGGAGGAAAGCATAACAGGTTTGTAATTGCTTTTACATTAAAACAAGACTTTAATATCACTTTAAACCAAATACATGTTTGATGGTCCGGTGGCACCAATGATTTAATGGTTTTCTTTAACTGCATGGGTTTAAAATAACTACATGTTAAATTAACACAACACCTTTTTAGTTTGGATTTTGGCCACTGAGGTCCAGAAAACCATTTAACGCACACTTTCCCACCACACGGACACTGAAAAATACACTTCTACATTTCCAATACACTAGTTTAACTTCCAGAACATGTTTATGTAATAGTTATATGAAACATCCTGGATCTGATACGTAACAGCTGGAGAAAATGAAGACGAGAAATGCCTTCTGATGCAACCAATAGGAATCCAATAAACATTTTGTCCTGCAAGCTAAGAGCACAAAATACTAAAGTCTGGTTGCTACAAACAAGACCACAGTTATTTCTTTTGTCTAATATATACTCGAGTCCCCAGTGGTCTTCAAGGTTTTTGTTATTGGAAAACTACCAGGAAATGTATGAGCAACAGGATTCAAGATGGAAAATACAGATTGAGAAATGCACAATGCACAGGCTTTAAAATGGAAAAATCCAATTTATTCACAAAAATAGGTTTACTATCAAAAAGCACCACATTAATGTACAGTATAATACAATGGCCTTTTACACCTTCATAACAGTTCATGTCCATAGCAGCACTTCTATGTACAGCAGATAGGTTTCAATCCTGTTAAAAGTTCAGCTTTTTTACAATGTCTTCTGAAAGATAAAAACATTTAAATTTGATTAAATGAAAAATAATGTCAGTCTACGGACACAACTATATAGTAGGTCTCATGTAATCTATCAGCCTGTAAGCCAGGGGTGCTCAACCCATGGCATGTGGAGCCCTCTGAATGTGCCCCATGACCTCTAACCGGGGAAGCTCATGCCCATGCTCTGGGATGGCGGGTCAGAAAGCCCAAATCGTGATCAATGGGTTGGCGACCCGCCATCCCAGAGCATCAGATTACATGGAGCCGGCAGTGGAGGGAGCAAGAGCCCTATAAGCCGATGCTTCCTCTGTAGCTCCAGCTCCTGTCCTAGGAGTGATACCAAGTGCACTTCAACTCGGACCTTCCTAGCAGCCTGGAGAGCGATGCCAGCAAAAGCTTGAAGAGGAAAAGACAATTACACTTTGGCAATGAGCATATTAGCACTTATAAAGAAGGGTTATTATGCTGCTTTCACGCTGATCTGCATGTACAGCGCTGTGTACCTGCAGCTTTCCTGTGGGTTAGCTGCACTAACCCTTAGAATTCTATTCTATCCTGTGGGTTTGGTGCACTTTCTGAAAGTGCACTACAGCTTGCAAGATGTAATAGAAGTCTAAGGCTTAGTGCAGCTAACCAGCAGGAAACCCGCAAGTGCACTGCGCTGCACCAGCCATGTGGGCAAACCACAGCACATCAGTGTGAAAGCGTCCTTATTAGGGAGTCTGAGGACAGTAAGAGCTCATTTACATTTGTGGTTTGGGGGGGGGGGGGGGGGTAGGTAAAACCTCAGTTCATTGTGGCCTGCAACTGGTTACCAAATCCCTTAAATGGTCCTTACTGCACAAAAGCCTACACCAGGGGTGCTCATCCTATGGTCATCAGTCACTTGTAGTTACAAACAGATTCCTCAAAAATCCCCTACTACTGGTGACTTATGACAAAAGAAGATATGACAACAAGGGAAGCATGGATACAAACAACTGTCCTTCATAGATCATGGAGTGAGTTCACATGGGTGCCCTGTAGTTTGGGTGCAGCGCAACTGTATGTGTGTTTCATCTGCAGTTTTAGGTGTACTCCCATTAACTTCTATTAGGATGTGTATTTTCATAAAAGAACATCAGTCCTGCACGCTGCATCTGTGATAGACTTTCAGGAAACAAAAACAAACAATCAAATACCCAAAACAGTCTAATAACCAAAACTGCAGCAAGGGTGTGAATGGCTAGTCTGCTGAAACACACTGCTCCCCCATTTCTACCAATGCTGTATACGGTTTATGAAAGATCAGGGTTCATACACTCACCCGAGCTGCTCCGGTTCTCATTGGCTGGATAGCTGGGGAGTCATTGGCTCAATCATTGCTGTCAATCAAGTCCAATAACCTGGGAGCTGGCGGGCGGGGCCAAGTCCCGCTGTTTGTGTGAATACACACAACAGCAGGATTCGGGAGCGTGCCTGCATGGGTGACCCCAGGGAAGCGTAGTGGTCATTTAAGAGGAGGAGCTGGGAGCACCGCTGGAGGACCCCAGAAGACGGGGTTAGGGGGCCACTTTTTTTTTTTTTTGAGAGCCTTTAGTATCACTTTAAAGTTATAAACCAACTTCGCATTCTGAAGTTCCTACTGCAATGCATTGATAGAGTGACTAGATTAGCAAAAATCAGATGGCTGGGCATATTGTGAATTTATGAATCACAATAGTCTGAATGAAAAATTGGGGAAAGGAAAAGTTGTTATTCACCGGCTCTTCATTCGATCATGTTGTTTTGATTTACATCTCCATACAGATCTGTCTGATGCTCCTTGTGAATAAATGTTAGTGATTTTAATGGCCTGCATGAGCAAAAGTCTCTTGTTCTAGCCTTAAAAAGGAGTTGTAAAGGCAGGTTTAAAAACCTTCTGTATGTAGCAGCCCCTCCCCCCCCAGCAACACCCGAATTACTTAACTGAGCCCCTTCGCTCTGCAGCGATGTCCACGAGTGTCTTAGCTGTCCCAGACTTTTCCTGATTGGCTGAGACACAGCAGCAGTGCCACTGGCTCCTGAGGCTGTCAATCAAAATCAGTTAGCCAATCAGGGCAGAGGTACACGGAGCTCTGACCCAGCTGCTGGCTGAGAGCAGAAGAGGGACCCGAGAAGATGAGGATCCGGGCTGCTCTGTGCAAATCCAACTGCACAGAAGAGGGCAGTATAACATGTTTGTTATAAAAAAAAACAAAAAAAACAAAAAAAAAAAAAACAAACAGACTTTACAATCTATTTAAGTTGGTCATGCAAGTGTCAATTTGAAAGGATAATTAAACAAAAACAAAAAAAAATGAATAAAGTTTTTTTTAATTGCAAAACAGTTGAGAAACAAAAAAAGGGTGGATTCAATAGACCGATAAGAAATGGGATTGAGATAGTCCTGATTAAATGCAGCAGATAAGCAAACTGAACAAAAATGGTGTTCCTTTTCAATCCCATATTTATTAAACTATACTGAAGCGGTCAATTTATATCGCCCAGTTTGGAATTAAACTGGCCACATTGTGGTGGAGACCAACTTGGTTGGTACGATCGATCTGATAGTCTCCACACCATGGGTTTCACTGGGTGGGTTGGTGGGGGCGTGCCTCCCTGGCGGAGGTGCGGCCCTGTGGGGAAAAGGGGGAGGATTCGTCCACCCCCTGTGAGGTGTCTACGGACGCACGTCCTACGTGGAGTCTGAATTGGGCATTGCGCATGCCCTCCACAGAGCCGGGCCCGGTGACGTCACACGCCACGAGCGGCGTGGAGTCACCGGACAGAGGGGTTTTTGGCGCGCTCTGGGACTATATAGGGACCCAGTACGGGGGATGATGTACGCTGCTGCTGGAGACACCTTGGGACCGATACACGGGTAAATATCCTTTGTGATCCACTTAACAAGCACATACTGGTTTCATGGGGTCTGTACTTATCTCCAGTCTTTGATGCCCACTAGATTCAAGGAAACAGTATGGTCGGCCCTACGTTTAACATTCTACCTACGATATAATATTGAGGCAACCTTCCTTTCTACTGGGCTTCACCTTTTGACATATTTGCTTGTCACCTCTACCCGAGTATCTATGTGTTGAACTCCGGGAAACATGTATCGTCCAGCGGCACGTTTTTAGGAACCCCACCTAACCAGCTAATGACCAGCACAACTAGCCTTAGTGCTTTTAATATATGCCATGAGATACATACACCTTCTCTTTTTGAGTTATCTAATATTAAATCAGGCCTCGACAAACCCCAGGCGCCAGGTCGCCATGGCGACCAGAAATCGCGTCCTGGCGAGTGACTGCCGTTCCTTCTCTTCCCATGTTAAAACAGCGTGTCAGATTCAGCGAAGCGAGAGCCGAGAGTTCTCTGCTTAAACAGCTGTTAAACTTGGCCGGCTGCCCGGCTTCCCGGGATATTTGTTTCTACTTAGACTGAAGAAAAGTAACAAACAGGCTGCCTGGATAGTTGTTGAGAGTTAGGAGAATAAAGGAACAACAATGTATCTTCTTCTTTCAAAGCAATTATCTCCAGGCTATCAGGAAAGTTTAACCATTTAAAGACTAAACCCTTTCTCACATTAGTGGCTTACAATTAAATATCCAGTGTTTTCTGCTAGAAAATGACTTGGAACCCCCAAACATTATATATTATTTTTTAGCAGAGACCCTAGAGAATAAAATGGCGGTTGCTGCAATATTTTATGTCACATGGTATTTGCGCAGCGGTCTTTCAAGCGCAATTTTTTGGAAAAAAATACACTTTTAATGAATAAAAAAAAAACTAAACAGTAAAGTTAGCCCATTTTTTTTTTTGTATAATATGAAAGATGATGTCACACCACGAGAAACGTGACCTTTATTCTAAGCAACAAAATTGTGATAAAGCCCTGTGTGCCATCAACAATTACCACTCTATGTGCAGCTGGGCTCCAGTATTTCATGGTGACCAGAAACCCACCAGAGCAATGAAAAGTCACCGTGGGGGACACACATGTAGGCAGGAAGTGGCTGCAAAGAGGCAGCAGAAGATCAGCAGCGCTGGAATACTTTTCACCTTTTTTTTTGTATTTTATTTACAATGTCACTAAGGCTTTGTTTAGATGTGCAAGTTGGGTGGTAATAATGTGCGGTAGAGACGTGTTTTTGCCACCCTTAAGCTCCATTAGGCAGGAGATGAGGGCATTTTACATGCCGCAGTCACGATGCATTCGGCATAATAAGGAGTTTCCCCTATAACAGATTTTTTAGTGTCACTCTTTCTGGCCAGCCTATAACCCTGTTGTAATGGTGGAGTTATTGACTGGCTGCTCTGCTGTGAGTAAGTTAGGGTTTAGGGGCGCAAATTACTTGTCTTACCCCTGGCGCTGACAACCCCACACTACGCTATAAAAAACTGGCTCCTAACTTTTTCAGCCGGCTCCTAGATTCAAGGCAAATTTGTCAAGCCCTGTATTAAATGATATAGCAGCTGATTCCCCTTGCTAACATTATACCTGAAACTGTGCTCTACACTTACCTTATTTAGGGTCCCTCTGCCTGGGGCGCCCTTGACGCCTCCACCTTCGCCGGGGGAGACACTGGCCTCTCCAGTTTGCTTACACAGTGATCCTGGTAAGGGCTCATTTGGGTTAGCTCCTCCTTTGTGGCAAATTAATTACAGATATACCTATCTTTAGGCTACATAATTGTATTACTGACCATGAATGATGTCTAATATATAAAATCTTCTCTGCTATAGTATAAACGTAGAATATATGCTGTACAGTATTCATGCATCCCCCTGCAATAGACTCCTGAGGAAGCGGTGACATCCCATCAAATCCGCGAAACATGTTGGGTCTGCAGGGATCTGTATAAGTATTGACACAATCTCTATATACTTATCACTGTATAGAACACTTTTAGAGCACCCTATTGCTCTATTTTTAAGATGTACTGTCATGTTGTTGCTCCTATAGGAGCATTAATAAAGATGTATCTATTTTAGAAATTTTCATTAATGGTACTGTATGAAATCGTACACAAAGTCCTAAGAAAAAATTTTGCCTGATAAGGGGGGTAGTTTTGGCCATTCTCCCTCCTTCCATATTTCCTTAGAAATATTTTGGACGAAGGTACTATTTATATTTCTATATTATTTTTTATATTTAAAGGCACCTTAAACTGACCACATGTCGGTGGTCAGTTAAATTAATGGCTAGAAGATTGCTTAGTTTCTGGCAATTAAAAGGATAAGTTCACCCTTTGGAACATGTTACACCTGTATCATGTTGTAGCAACTGCAACCTCTCCCCAGTGACAGCAAGCGGGCATCTTCTCTGGGCGCATGCTGACATGGTTTGAAAATAACGTGGCCGTGACCGGCGCTGCCCACTCGGCCACATCATTCATTCACAGTGTTCTGTGAATGGGAAACTACATAAACCAACAGCCTTAGCAGCCACCCATACAGTTGTGCTCATAAGTTTACATAACCTGGCAGAATTTATGATTTCTTAGCAATTTTTTCAGAGAATATGAATAACAAAAACATTTTTTTTCACTCATGGTTAGTGTTTGGCTGAAGCCAATTATTATTAAATCAATTGTGTTTACTCTTTTTAAATCATAATGGACAACAGAAACTACCCAAATGACCCTGATGAAAAGTTTACATACCCTGGTGATTTTGGCCCACACACAAGCTGACACAAAGGGGTTTGAATGGCTATTAAAAGGCAACCATCCTCATCTGTGATCTGCTTGCTTGTAGTGTGTGTGTGTGTGTGTGTGTGTGTGTGTGTGTGTGTGTGTGTGTGTGTGTGTGTGTGTATAAAAGGTCAATGAGTTTCTGGACTCCTGACCGACCCTTGCATCTTTCATCCAGTGCTGCACTGACGTTTCTGGATTCTAAGTCATGGGGAAAGCAAAAGAATTGTCTAAGGATCTGCGGGAAACGGTGGTTGAACTGTATAAAAACAGGAAAGGGGTATAAAAACATATCAAAGGAAAACAGCAGTGTTCAAACTCTAATCAAGAGGTGGAAAATGAGGGGTTCTGTTGAAACCAAACCACGGTCAGGTAGACAAACTAAAATTTCAGCCACAACTGCCAGGGAAAAAAAAAAATGTTCGGGATGCAGAGAAAAACCCACAAATACCTTCAGGTAAAATGCAGGACTCTCTGAAAAACATGTGGTCTGGCTGTTTCAAGATGCACAATAAGGAGGCGCTTGAAGAAAGATGGGCTGCATGGTCGAGTCACCAAAAGAAAGCCATTACTACACAAATGCCACAAAGTATCCCGCTTACAATACGCCAAACAGCACAGAGACAAGCCTCAAACCTTCTGGCACAAAGTCATTTGGAGTGATGACACCAAAATTTAGCTTTTTGGCCACAACCATAAAGGTTACATTTGGAGAGGAGTGAACAAGGCCTGTGAAACAGAGGTGGATCATTGACGTTTTGGAGAAGTGTGAGCTACAAAAGGCACAGGGAATTTGGTCAAAATTGATGGCAAGATGAATGCAGTACGTTATCAAAAAATACTGGAGGGACATTTGCATTCATCAGCCAGGAAGCTGTGCATGGGACCTACTTGGACATTCTAACATAATGATCCAAAAAAGGCCAATTCGACCTGTCATTGGCTACAGCAGAACTAAAGGTTCTGGAGTGGCCATCTCAGTCTCCTGACCTCAATATCATTAAGCCACTCTGGGGAGATCTCAAACGTGCAGTTCATGCAAGACAGCCCAAGAATTTCGAGGAACTGGAGGCTTTTTGCCAAGAGTAATGGGCAGCGTTGTTACCATCTGAGAAGATAAAGAGCCTCAACCACAAATTCCACAAAAGACTTCAAGCTGTCCATGTTAAAGGGGGCAAAACATGGTATTAAGAACTGGGGTACATAAACTTTTGATCAGGGTCATTTGGGTAGTTTCTGTTGTCATTGTGATCTAAAAAGAGTAAACACAGTTGATTGATAATAAATGGCTTCAGCCAAACACTAACCATGAGCGAAAGAAAAGTTGTGTTCCCATTCATATTCTCTTAAAAATGGCCAAGAAATCAAATTCTGCCAGGGTATGTAAACTGATGAGCACAATTGTAGAAGTCAGATTCCCAGGTAATGCAGAGGTAAAAAATGCATGAGGGAATCTAGAGAATTTAGCTGCAGAACAGAAGTGTCCACTATGGTGACCATATAGAAGAGAATTGCCTTGATTCGATGCTGGCACGAGGTCTATTATAAAAATGTAAAAAAAAAATAAATAAATAAAAAAAATATATATGAGGTGGGGTATGGCTGGCTCTGGGCTCAGTTTAACAGGGTGGCAATGAACATGCATAGGAAAGCAGGATAATGAAGAACATGGAAGTGATTGTGCCAAGTCAAAGAGCATTAGCAAGTATAGCTGACAGCAGCCAGTATTAACCACTTCAATACAGGACGTTTATACCCCCTTCCTGCCCAGACCAATTTTTAGCTTTCAGCGCTCTCACACTTTGAATGACAATTACTCTCTCATGCTACACTGTACCCAAACAAAATTTGTATCATTTTTTTCACACAAATAGAGCTTTCTTTTGGTGGTATAAAAGTGCGAAAATTTTGAAAAAAAAAAAAAAAACAAAAAAACACTTTTTTTAGTTTCTGTGATAAAATTTTGCAAATAAGTAATTTTTGTTCATAAATTTGGGCCAAAACCTATACTGCTACCCATCTTTGGTAAAAATAACCAAAATAAGTGTATATTATTTGGTCTGAGTGAAAGTTATAGAGTCTACAAGCTATGGTGCCAATCATTGAAAATTGATCACACCTGATGGCCTATCTCATTTCTTGAGGCCCTGAAATGTCAGGAAAGTACAAATATGACCCCATTTTGAAAAGTAGACATTCCAAGGTATTTAGTAAGAGGCACTGCGACAACAGCAGAGGTGTTTGGAAGCTCAGACTGAATGCACACAAGCTCGGCGCTCGTAAGAGAAACGCTCGTTCGTTTTACTTGTAAATGTGAGTGTTGATTTTAAAAGTTTGTTTTAAATAAAGGTTTTAAACAAAACAATATCACATGAAGGAAAGTCCTCTCCCTTTTTGTACCCACCCGATCGGGAGGGTCTCTCTCCGTATGACTAGTTTTTAAAAAAAAAAAAAAAAAAAAAAGTCACCAGCAACATAGCTGACAGCACACAGAAAAGGTGGAGATCCCCACAGGAGGAACAAGGAATCACCCATACAAAGAAACCTTTATGTGCAAGGTTGCTAGCACACCTCAGGTGAGGGACTAGCACACACTTAAGGATCAGTCACAACTACAATCACTGCAGATGTATCACCCAGCGCACCAATATGTATCACCCTTAAGAGATTTTTAAATTCACCCATCTGATAGAACTTTTACGGACTATTATTTGTATAAATCTATTAAGTGTATCATCACTGGCATTATTTGCCAACTTTTACTTTAACTGTCACCAATCATTAAGTGCTAAATCACTGTTTTTTATATGTCACATACTTACCTGAAAATTTTGGTTTGGTATATATGTATGTAAGCCACCACGGCTTTATATTTTAATCACTAGTATGCACGAACAAGAAATGCTTTGATCATAAACTCAATCATCACTGACACTATTGCACCTAACACAAATAATACCAATTGTACTAGACAGATAGCGCGGCACAAAACACTCTTACCACAATCATACTTCCAATTACACCCCAAAATACATTCTGCTACTCGCCCCGAGTATGGCGATACCACGTGTGAGACTTTTTCACAGCCTGGCCACATAGAGAGGTCCAACATGCAGTGAGCATCGTCATGCATTCTAGGAGCAGAATTTTCACATCTAATTTCCTAACGACCTATTAAACTTTTGAAGGCCCTGGAGCACCAGGACAATGGAATTACCCACAAAATGACCCCATTTTGGAACGCAAACACCCCAACCTATAATCTATGAGGCATTATGAGTCTTTTGAATGGTTCATTTTTTTCCACAAGTCTTCTAAAATGTGGAAAGAAAATGAAAAAGTTTTTATTTTTACACAAAGTGGTCAATTTATAAGATATTTCTAACACATAGCATGCACATAGCAAAAATGACCCCCCAAAATATATTCTGCTACTCGGCCCAAGTATGGCGATACCACATGTGTGAGACTTTTACACAGCTTGGCCACATACAGAGGCCGAACATGCAGGCAGCACCTTCAGGCGTTCTAGGAGCATAAAATTACACATAAAAAATTTCATTAATACCCATCACACTTTTGAAGGCCCGGAGCACCAGGACAGGGAAATTACCCACAAAATGACCCCTTTTGGAAAGCAAACACCCGAGGTATATTCTATGAGGCATGGGCTGCATATAGGTACTCAGGTATTCTGATGGGCTGCAGATAGGTACTTGGGTACTTTGATGGGCTGGAGACAGGTACTCGGGTAATCTGATGGATTGGTAAAAGGTACTTGGGTATTCGGATGGGCAGATAGGTGACAAGTACTCGGGTACTCAGGTGGGCAGGTGACAGGTACTATGGTAGACTGATGGTCTGGTGACAGGTACTCTAATGGGCTGGTTACAGGTACTTGGGTACTCAGGTGGGCAGATGACAGGTACTTGGGTACGCTGATGGGCAGGTGACAGGTACTTGGGTACGCTGATAAGCAGGTGACAGGCATTAGGGTACTCAGATGGGCTGGTGACAGGCACTCGGGTACTCAGATGGGCTGGTGACAGGCACTCGGGTACTCAGATGGGCTGGTGACAGGCACTCGGGTACTCAGATGGGCTGGTGACAGGTCTTCTTTATTGGGGGGGGGGGGTGATCAGTGTGCTTGGTGTACAGTGGGCAGTAACTAGCTGTTACCGCTATCTCCCTGTCACACACGATCGGTGTGTGACAGGGAGAACCTTGTGATTGACACAGCTGGTCACATGGTAAAGAGCCAATTTTATTGGCTCTTTACCCCGATCAGCGGGGGGACACGACCCCCCGGCAGACGATCGATCCGTGGTCGCGGCTCTGCGGGCCCGCAGTAGCAGCGAGAAGCGCCCAACGTCATAGGACGTCGGCCCGGATTGACGAGAGGTTCCTGCCGACGTCATTTCACAATGACTCAGTAAGGAACAGGTTAAGGAGGGTGTACACCAAGATTCTCCTTAAAGTAGTGAATAGAAGAGTT
>BLSH010000573.1:739303-771930 GCA_018402905.1 Glandirana rugosa
TACATCGTGTGTTGTTTAGACCACCCTTCCGGTGGGTCGACCGATATGAGTGTCTAGGTCATCTCCAAGGTCGGCCTTACTGGTGCAGACAACTCTCCACGTTTAACCCGGACAGACAGTTAGTGAGTCAGCTCTTCTATGGGTCTCTTCGTTTAAGGGATTAGAAAAGGAACGCGATCATGACAGGGAATGTCCATTCCATGAACAGAGAAGGTACAGGTGAGTTTTTTACGTGTAGTTCGGAATTTATCCGAGACGGACTGGTTCTACCGACGAGCTCAGTGTACCCCGCCGTCGTAGGTTGTCCTATCGAAGGGTGACTCGAGCAGCCATCTTGGTCAGGCAGAGCCTATTTAAGGCTTGATGTGCATTTTTTGAGTGGACATGGAAGAGACAAGTACCTTACCTGTAAGGGACAGTACTAGCGCAAGGAAAAGATTAGGGAATTTGCTTCTCTGGGTATCTTCTCGACTGAGTGATTGACAGACAGGCCCAATTTGCACCTCTCAACAGACGTGGTCATTCCGGCTGGAACCTCTACTGGATCTGTGAGTATAGCCAGCTGGGTGGCCTTCCCACCAGATTTGTTGTGTGCTACATTACTTCAATACAAGTTTTCCATGCATCTGTCTATGAGTTATTGGCCTTGCATCATGCTGCACCCCCACCTACATGTGGGCATAAGTGAGCAGTCTGTTTAGTGAAGCCAAGTGAACACTTACTTTTAACCACCCCCTTTAGCCAGGGTTCACACTTGCAGGAAACCGCATGTGATTCCCACAAAATCGCAGCGCAATCCTGTGCAAATCACATGTGCTGTGATTTAACCCCTTCTTTTTGTATGGCTCAAATCACATCCTACCCAAAATGGTGCAGGAACCTTTATTTGCCGCACCAGAAAAGCATTGCAGCACCTTAAAACAGCAGGGAGGGGGCGCCATATCACCTCCCAGCCATCTGTCAAGCGGCCTCTGAAAAGCGATCTACTGCAGATCGCTTCTCAGAGGTGAAGCTAATGTAAATTAGCCCTGAGCCTGCAAGGGCTTATTTACACATGCTTTGCTTCTTGTAGAGCGATCCACCGTCTACTGTAACCCCTCGATCGCCACACTACACAACGCACGAAATTGCGTGCAATGCAGTCACTTGAAAGCGACAGAGGGGTATGTGAAGCAAAGCATCATAGGTGGCGCACATGTACACCCCGCTCGCTGCCTACTCAGATCTATGACCTCATAGCACCTCCATTGGCCTCATGGGTGGCACAGCCTTGGTAACAGAAAACATAACCCCAGAAGTGGTCTATGCTGGGGCTGAGGAGAGCCCTGAGTCAGTGGGCAGTATAATGGCAAGGAAACCTCAGACAGGGCTTCCTTATCACAGCCATGTATGGGGTCTCCCCTCATATACTGCAAGCAGAGCTGTGAGCACTTACCTGCCCCTCTCCCAGGAACTCCAGCTTCTCATACTGCTTAGCCCGGGACTTCACCTCTATCCCCTTAGTACCTGGAACCTCCATCCTCCTCAGCTCAGCCTCCACCTGCCTGACAAGGCCGGTGTTCCGTCAGATTAGGAACCCTGGCATTTAACACCACGCCCCGCCCACTGCTCTACTTCCGCCAGAGACAGAGCGCAACATGACTTATACATCGCTCCACACACAGGAGAGGACCAGAGTGGCGGCCATGTTTCTGGTGATTTCTACATTGACGTTTTAGCTTATGTCTACGAAAACATGGCTGACCCGGGAATAAAGGACAGAGCTACGTGTGGGCAGCAGATACAGGGTTCCCTCTAGTGCGCAGAGTGTGTCCGCTGACAGGGACACTTCCGGATGGGAGGCCACGTGTGAGGAGCAGCTGTTGCTGCCATAGTTACAAACGGCTAAAGATGCTGCTTTGTGTTCTTTTGTAGAAGTTTTTTTCACGTTCCATTTATCGTTATTTGTAACAGAGATCATTGCAGATTTTTCCCCTAATTTTATCTCCCCCATTAATGTCGTGGTCACATTACAGTGGAACTATACTCACTTTGAATCTAGCAATGCGCTCTCCCCGCTGGCCTAGGGTTGCCACTTTTTCTTCAAGCCAAACCCGAACACGCACAGTAAATTTTTTTTGCTTTAGTATACACTATAGGATTGTAACAGACCTGGGACGCCTTTGGGCACTCCAAAGAGAATAGTAATGTGGCGCTAGGGTTGCCACCTGTCCAGGATTCACCCGGACAGTTTGGGTTATGAATCATGCGTCCGGGTTTCAAACTGCCTGAAACCCGGACACATTATTCAGACTGCAATACAGCTTCCCAGCAGGGTTGCTGACTGCAGTTGTCTAAGCTGATAGAGTCTGTCACACTCTCTTTCACACTGCCCAAAGCCATCACTAACGACCCCCCCCAAACACACACAGACGGGAGAGGAGAGAGGGCTCGATCTGCACCTCTTCCTCTCACCCCTACCCCTCTCTGTCTGCCCACACTCCAATCCCCACTGCTGTGCCTCATAAAAGGAAAGTGGGGAGCGGAAATTTGAAGTCCAACAGCTTCAGATACAACTAGATTGTGTGTACACTAAGATAAATCAGGGTTCTTAGAGCACCCCTTACATCAGAGTTCCTCTTTACACCAGAAGCCACAGTGTTCCCCTTTAATCAGCGTTCTCTTCGTACATCAGTTTTCAGTGTTCCTCCTGAAATCAGGGTTCCCAGAGCATCCCCTATGTTAGAGTCTCCAGAGTTCTCCCTTACACTGAAAGGGAACTCTGTGAGTTCAGATATAAAAGGGGAACTCTGTGGACTCTGATGTAAAGGGGGACTCTTATTATTAACTTCATATGATTAGAAATGTTATTTAATAGCAAAATATATGTATAGTTTAAACTATAAAAACAAATTGCTGTGCGCCGCTAAAGTGTTCGGGTTTGACTTGAAGAAAAGGTGGCAAGCCTATGTGGCGCACATAGGGCCCGCACATTCCTGTCTGAATAATGTGTCCAGGTTTCAGGTGGATTGAAATCCGAACACATGATTAAAACCCCGGGTGAATCCCGGACAGGTGGCAACCGTACGCTGGCTGCTGAGATCTTTGGGCGGGTGGTTTCCCGGTCTTGATTGCCACCTGCTGTCATTGGCTGGGCCAAGATGATGTCACTGTGGCTGTAAGGGGTGGGGTACGCAGGTGATGGCAGACCATCATCCATGTTCCCCATTAGCTCGTTGGGTGCCAAGTTCTGGGTCACATAAGAGGACTACCCCCGGGGCGGGTTCTTCTGGGCTATGCTAGGCACGTGAGGCAGGGTCACTCTCCTCACACATGGGGTACCTTTACTTAAGTCACATTCGCTACCCAGAAGATGACAAACTCAGGTAAATTCTCTTGAAGTATTAAAGTTGAACTTTACCCATAACTTAATAAAATATAATGTTCTTTAGCAAGAAACACCAATCCACATTAATAATTATGCTACCAAAATAAGCGTGTGCTGTAAATTGCCTCCAGCATTGAGTCCTGTTTCTTCTTGCTGAAGCCTGCTATTTGCTGAAGCCCAGAGCCCCTGAACAGCAGTAAATCATAAAGTGGAACTAAACCCATCGATTTAACAGTTTCAAAAATGTTCCATTCCTGGAATGCCGGCATTGCTAACTGTCACATTTGTTTGTTTCCAAACTGTCAAACCATCAAATGGCTGTTGTCATAACTGATCACATGTGCAGCACCATGGAAGTTGCAGATCAAACAGAAGCAGCTTCAAAGAAGGGTGTACTGCCCAAATGGCAAACTCCACAGAATGCCAAACCCACATCACGTCTGGCTGCTTTAAACCACGATAACTTTGTAGTTATCACAAATTTCTGTTTACATTCAACAATAGGTGTTTTCACAAAACAGCAGCAACAGACTACAGTCCACTGCACGGTATATGAGCAGAGATTTATAGTCCACTCAGATACCAACCAAGTAAATGGCCGCCTTCTAGGCGGGGACAACTTTGTCCCCGCTAGCCGCTGTGTTCCTAACACAGCAACATCTCCCAGTAACGGACTGTAGTCCACTGCTGTGTTTTCTACAAACAGAAATTCGTCATAATTAAGAAGCTATAATGGTTTGAAAAAACCGTAAGTGACGCGGGTTTGGCACTTGGGCAGAAGAGGGTTTAAATCTGCGGTTAGGCTATCAGTAGATCAGCCTCTTCAAATTCAGCAGTGCCAAAAAATGGAGAGCAACTGAGCATGTGCAGAGCAGGATGAGACAGCGTATTACTGGATTTTAAACAGTATATGTAGGCTCTTATTTTATCATTTTGGATAGAACATAAGAAAGTTATAACCCTTGTGAGATTTTTTTTTCACCATCTGGGTCCCATTGCGGAGATTTCCCTTCACTTCCTGTCCCATATCCAAACAGGAAGTGAGAAGAAATCCCTGCAGAGTAAGGGAATTCCCTGGGGACCCCCAGGTCACCAGAACTAGTGTCTGCATTGAAACATTTCCCCCCTACTACTTTTCTGGGGACAACCCAAAATGTGAGATATTCTATTATTTTCATTTTCAATGATTTTGGTAAACAGGACAAATAGAGAGGGCGAATCTCCTTAATGAGGGCACAGACAGCAATAAAAACTGTCAGGGGTTCTAATCCCTCTTCACTCTATCCAAAACAAAAAACAAGTTTTGCCTTTAGTTACTAAGGCAGGCCTCCACTCTCAGAGATGGATGTACACTATGTACACTTGTGCAACAACTGTTCTCTAGTCCAGTAGTCCCCAATCTTGCACTGTAAAAGGGGCACTGTGATATAAAGGGGACTGTACTGTAAAAGGGGCACTGTGATATAAAGGGGACTGCACTGTAAAAGGGGCACTGTGATATAAAGGGGACTACACTGTAAAAGGGGCACTGTTATATAAAGTGGACTGCACTGTAAAAGGGGCACTGTGATATAAAGTGGACTGCACTGTAAAAGGGGCACTGTGATATAAAGTGGACTGCACTGTAAAAGGGGCACTGTGATATAAAGTGGACTGCACTGTAAAGGGGACACTGTGATATAAATGGGACTGCACTGTAAAAGGGGCACTGTGATATAAAGGGGACTGCACTGTAAAGGTGGCACTGTGATATAAATGGGAATGCACTGTAAAGGGGACACTGTGATATAAATGGGACTGCACTGTAAAGGGGGCACTGTGATATAAAGGGGACTGCACTGTAAAAGGGGCACTGTGATATGAAGGGGACTGCACTGTAAAAGGGGCACTGTGATATGAGGCAACTGCACTGTAAAGGGGACAGTAATGATTACAGTGCAGTCCCCTTTATATCACAGTGCCCCTTTTACAGTGCAGTCCCCTTTATATCACAGTGCCCCTGTATATTACAGTGCCCCCAGCAATCACAGCCTCCTTCCTTACAGTGCCCCTGCACAGTCTGCCCCTCCCCCTTTCCGCTCTAACTCCACTGCCCCATTCCAACCTCTGACTTCCATGCACAGGACTCCTACCTTTGGCAGGGCAGAGGCTGTTATCAGTCCGTGTGTCCTCTCCTAGCAAACCCCCTTGATGTCTTCCTATCAGAAGGGCCGAAGCTGCTCAACTTATTATGTTGACTCTGGATCTTCCATACCTCTGTACAGTATGGGGACCTTAGCAATGCCGATCTGCTCCCTTTGCTGTGGGAGACAGACCGCTACAGAAGGAATGCCAATAATATCTCCCTCTCTGCAAGATGCCAGCCTACCTGACACTGGCACACACTATGGACAGGCTGCTTTAACTGACTGTAAACTTCTGTTACCCATGGCAACCATACTGTATGTAGTGCTGCAATAGGATGCCTCTAAATGCTATCTTCATACCCCAATCTGCCTAGTGACCCAATACTGGAGTCTACACTCGCCAGCCACTTTATTAGGTACACCTTGCTAGTACCAGGTTAGATTGGGTTTGTGGCATAGATTCAACAAGGTGTTGGAAACATTCCTCAGATATTTTGGTTTATATTGACATGACAGCATTACGCAGTTGCTGCAGATTTGTCTCTCGTTACACCACATCCCAAAGGTGCTCTATTGGATGAGATCTGGTGACTGTGGAGGCCATTGGAGTACAGTGACCTCATTATCATGTTCAGGAAACCAGTGGTGAGATGATTGGAGCTTTGTGACATGGTGCATTATCCTGCTGGAAGGAGCCATAAGAAGATGGGTACACTGTAGTCATGAAGGGATGGACATGGTCAGCAACAATACTCAGGTAGGCCGTGGTGTTTAAACGATGCTCAATTGGTACTAAGGGGCCCAAAGTGTGCCAAGAAAATATCCCCCACACCATTACACCACCACCACCAGTCTGAACCATTGATATAAGGCAGGATGTATCCATTTTTCATGTTGTTTATGCCAACTTTTGACCCTACCATCTGAATGTTGCAGCTGAAATCGACTCATCATACCAGGCAACGTTTTTCCAGTCATCTATTGTCCAATTTTGGTGAGACTGTGCAAATTGTAGCCTCAGATTCCTGTTCTTGGCTGACAGGAGTGGCAACCGGTGTGACCTTCTGCTGCTGTAGCCCATCTACTTGAGGCTGGGTTCACACCATTGCGAATTTGATGCGGGGTCCCCGCATCAAATTCGCAATAGCAGGAGATTTTGACCAGCTCTTTATGGAGCCGGTTCACATATCTCCGCTATGGCGCAAATCTGCACAGGAGCCCTATTTGTCTTTTGGTCCATTTCAGGTCTGAATTCAGCCAAAAATTGAGACTGAAATCGGACCTGAAACTGTGAACCAGAACGCACCAGACCCCTGCTGCGGCGATGGTGTGAACCCAGCCTCAAGGTTGGATGTGTTGTGCGTTCAGAGATGGTATTCTGCATAACTTGGCTGTAACGAGTGGTTATTTGAGTTACTGTTGCCTTTCTATCATCTCAAACCAGTCTGCCCATTCTCCTCTGACCTCTGACATCAACAAGGCATTTTCATCCACACAACTTCTGCTCACTGGATATTTTCTCTGTTTCAGACCAATCTCTGTAAACCCTAGAGATGGTTGTGCGCAGGGGCGTAACGATAGGGGTTGCAATTGCAACCGGGCCCCATGGTCCAAGGGGCCCATGTGCCTCCCTTGTACACCTGAATAGGAGGGATGGCAGGGGTGGCATTTAGAGGACCCAATCTCCTCCATTTTCCTCTATCCAGTTTACTTGTCTTCTGCTGTTCCCAGGGCCCCTGTGTGCTTCCCTGGTCCCCCTGGGGCCTGCTGCAGAACTTGTGAAAGGGCCCCACTGCAGTACCGTAATAAAGGGACCCACGATGGGAGTAAAGGGCCCCAGGATCAGTGGGAAGAGGGAAGGGCCCTGGCCAGGGGTCAGGGGGCCCTTCATAATTTCCTGCACCGGGGCCCTGAAGGTTCTAGTTACGCCTCTGGTTGTGCGTAAAAATCCCAGTAGATCAGCAGTTTTTTAAATACTGAGACCAGCCCATCTGGCACCAACAACCATGCCACGTTCAAAGTCACTTAAAGCGGTAGTAAAGTTTATAATGTTTTTTTCTTAAATGGGTCCCCGGCAGCATTAAGCCATAATGTACTATTATGCAATGCATACTAGTACATTATGACAGACTTACCTATAAAATGTGCTCTCCAGTGCTGCGCTCTCACTGCTCACCCATGTCCCCAGCTGCTCCCATCTTCACCTGGTCTTTCTTCCGGATTTGCAATCTTCGGCCGCTTTATTAGCTGTGCTGGAGCGACGTCACTCCTGCCCATGTGCATGGGAGCCACATTGTAGTGGCACACAGAGCGGGCCCTAAATGTGGTCTGAGCTGCGCATGTGTGGCCCAGATCACATTGCTCAATGACCGGCAGGGGGTTTATTTATGACAGAAGAGACCCCTGCCTTTCAGTGAGTGTTGTAAGAACTGAGTTTACTCCCACTTTAAATCCCCTTTCTGATGCTCGGTTTGAACTTCAGCAAGTCGCTTCACCAGATCTAGATGTCTAAATGCATTGAGTTGCTGCCATGTGATTGGCTGATTAGCAATTTGTGTTACCAAGCAATTGAGCAGGTGTACCTAATAAAGTGGCCGGTGCGTGTATGTGTGACAGTTACTTGCATTACACTCCTTTAATAACTTCAGACCAGGCAGCAGGCAAACTTTTAAAGGGTAACTCCACTTTCATGGGGGAAAAAATAGCAAATAAAGAAAAAATAATATAGCATTATACAATTGCGACACAAGTCATGCTGTAATTGAATGTTATTAAAAATTACCTTTCCCTTTCAATCTGCAGCTCTGTAATTTTCTGAAAATGCAATGCAATATGGCTACCTGATGGTGTAGGAAATCACGTCTAAAGGGATGCAGACCCAGCAGCTTTCCTCATTAGAGCCCTGCAGGTGCAGCAGCTGATTGATAATTATGAAACCACTTCCATTAGACTCCCTTTCCCACATGGATACAGAGAAACACAGGGATTTCTTCAGAATAACAAAATGTAGGAAAATGTAACAGAATTTGTTAAAATCATTGTAATGTATATAGATCATCCAGAGGGTAATAGTTTTTTTTTTTCAACAAAAGTGGAGTTACGCTTTAAAGCCTTACTTAAAAAAGGTGCAGACATGACAAAGTCCACATGCACAAGAAACCATTATTTTCCCTACACCCCTCACACAGGCTGTGTGCCGCCCCAGCATACCTGCAAAGGTAGAGTCAATGCTGGCTTCAGGAATATTGCAAGTCCCAGCAATCCCCCCTACACGTGGAATGCTCCAGGACACAGGATTGTAGCATCTTTTTTTTTGTAAACGTGTTTTATTAAAATAAACAGAAAAGCATACAGGTTATGTACAATGAAAAACCTAAGAATACATCCCAGCAATCCATCCATTACGTAGTCTTATACATCAGAATTCAAGTTTACCAGAATTATAAAGAGAGAACATTCTGAAACATGCTTCTAAGGCTGCATTCACACTACAGCGTTTTGAATCGCAGGCAGATTTTCTGCGAATCTGCCTGCGATTGGACAGCGCAGATGTGTGAATGACAAAACCCGGGACTCGCATTTGAGATGCCATTCATTTGAAAGACACCTCAAAACGTGGTTCGGGTCTGCCGTAATTGTCGGGTGATAAAGTGTGCTGCAATTGCGGCAACCCGCATTGCGGGACGCATGTCACCCCAAAGTAGCTCTTGAACTATTTTTGGGCTACATGCCCCCCAGCGATGGGGGGTTTCCATGATTGCAGCGCGCTTTATCGCCCAAAAATCATAGCAGACCCACACCGCATTTTGAGGTGTCATTCAAATAAATGGCATCTCCCGCATTTTGTCATTCACACATCGGTGTTTTCAAATCGTGGGCAGATTTGAAACGCTGTAATGTGAATGCAGCCTAAAGCCTCGTACACACGCGCCGATTGTCATATGACCACACGCCCAACTTTTGTCCAAATTGGCTGTCCGTGGTCTTGTCTAGCGTACTGACGGTAGTCAAGTAATTGTCTGAAAAAGGTGAATGTAGTGACGTGCTACGAGCGTACAAAGAGGAAGTTCAGGTGAATGTGATTTATGGACGCAGGTTTACACGACCGAACACCTGGATTCCAAGCATGCGTGTTAGCACTTCTAACTTTTGTTGGGCCAACGTCTGTACACATGAGCCGAAAATTGGCCAACGCCTTGTTGCCCAACAAAAGTGTCACCATTATAAATACTCCATCACTAAAGAGGGGGGCTAGATATTAAACTTAGCAAGGAGTCACCTGTGTCTTGTGAGTCTAGCCTTGGGCCCCAAATTTTGGTGAATTTCGTAGGGCAGCCCCTAGCCTCATAAGTTAATTCGTATAACAGGAGGTGTTGGTTTATAACTCGTTTCCACAGACCATTATGTAGGGGTTCTGACCGAGTCCAATACAGTACCACAGTTTTCTTGGCATAATAAAGTAGTAGCCACAATAACAATTAAGTCTTAGTAGGAAGCTCAACGTCCCCCAACACCCCCAAAAGACACCACCTGGGGCTGCAGATATTAGGGAGCTCAAAGGTATCTGAGATAAATGCGGTAACTGTAGACCAAAATGGCCTGATCCTATTACAGGACCATACCATATGGAGAAAATCTCCCTGTTCCACCTCGCATTTATGACAAATGGGAGATAGCCGCCTTTGCATCAGGAAGAGTCTTTTTGGGGTATAATACTTTGGTGGAAATACTGCAACTGTATCAACTTATCCCTAGCAGAAATAACAGTATTCGGATAGGAGCTAGAGACTTCTTTCCAGTCATCAATTGTGAGGTCAAGCATGTCCGCCACCCACCTGGCATAAGTCCTCTCTAGTAGGGGTGATGGTTTGTCTAGTAGCAGGGTGTAATAAGTGGAGATAAGTTTGGAATGTTCAGTTGAGAGAAGTGCACACTGCAATCTGGAATTGCATAGCTGCACCTCTCTAATAGCTCGTACACACGGGACGACGATCGTGTTCAACACGCCGTACTCACGACTGTTGCATGCAGAATCGATCGTCTGTGGCCACGCTTTCAACAGTTGAACATACGACGGTCGTTCGTGGGAGTTGTATGTGCAGACTAGAAAACTTGGTCGTGTCAACAAGCTTGCATACGATCGTTGTATCGTGTGTAGAGCAGTTGTGTACAAGTTGTATTGTGCTAAACACGCATGCGCCAAGTCTACTTCAACTAACATGAAATTAGATGAAGGAGCCCAAAAGGTGACGCTACTTCCTCATTATACGCTCGTTAGCGTCATCACGTTCGGCCGGCCGCAAGTTGTATGTACGGCCGTCGGGTGCATGTCAGTATGCTATTTACATTATGCAACATACGATTCAACACGGTCGTACGTGCGATCGTCGTCCCGTGTGTACGAGGCTTAAGACCCCTTTCACACTGGGGCATTTTTCAGAGGCTTTCGCGCTAAAAATTGCACCTGTAAAGCGCCTGAAAACTGCCCCTCCTGTCTCCCCAGTGTGAAAGCCAGAGTGCTTTCTAACTGGGGCGGTGCGCTTGCAGGACGGGAAAAAAAAGTCCTCCAAGCAGCATCTTTGGGGCGGTGCGGGAGCGGTGTATACACCACTCCTCCACTGCCCCTCCCATTGAAATGAATGGGCGCCGCTCTCAAAGTGCCATAAAAACGATTTGAAAGCAGTGCTAAGCAGGCACTTAAACCCCTTCTGGGGGGTAAAAAGTAGCCTTAAGCCTTGTACACACGGTTCGATTGTCGTATGACCGTGCTTCTGATTTTTGTCAAAAGCGTGTGCCCATGATTCTGTAAAGCGCACTGACTATACAAAAATTGTCGTTCGACAATAAAGACATTAAAAAGATGATAATGTGCGCTGCATTTCGTAATTTCAATTGCCGAGTCTTTCCTGGATTCCGAACATGCGCGTTTGTACTTTTGACTTTTGTGTGTCGATTTCTGTACCCACCATCCAAAAATCGGACATGGCGTTGTCGATAGACTAAAATTTACTAGTCTGCACATCCAGCTTTTGTCTGACGAAAAAAGCAAATCTGCTGTAGAAAGGAGCATACTAACGGAAGAATTACGGAAGACAGGCTGTCGAACGACAATTCCCGTCTGAATTTCGCATTGTGTGTACGGGCCTTAAGTCCAACTGAGCTTCAGCCACATGGTGTAGCTGGAAGTATCGAAAGTGCCACGTATGAGGTACTCTAAACTCCCTTCATATTTGTAAAAATGTTTTAAACACTCCGTGCTCATACAGCTGGTGGAGATGCTTAAGGCCATATCCTGCCCAATGCAAGCCATCCGAAAGATCAGCAAAATGCGGTAAACGAGGGTTAAACCACAGAGGCTGATTGGGAGAGTGTATTGGTTTCATTAAGGATATTTAGACAATGGTTATAGATCTGTACATGATGGGCTGCGCTAGAATAGGATGAACCAGATAATTAAACCAGGTGTATAAAGAAATATATAACAGGATATATCCACCGATGTGTGAAAGGAAATAGATATTCACAGTCTTAAGCCCCATACACACTATTCGATTTTCTGTAGACTTTTGTCTTCAGATTTACCAAAACCATATAATAGGAGGTCAAACCTTAAGAGTTTCAATTTGCATGCAATCAGGCAGGCCCTTGCACTACATGGTTTTGGTAATCTGAAGACAAATGTCTACAGAAAATTGTATAGTGTGTATGGTGCTTTTAGAGTATCAAAATGCCAAGCCATTCATAGGTAGTGATAGTGATCACAGGAATGATGACACCTAGTGCGCTGTTAACAATATGTGGATCCGCCACCAAAAATAGGGAGGCTTACCAAACTTTATATTACAACACGCCTATGGCTTTTCCCCGGCCAGGGGTATGTCTTCGATCACTTGATCGC
Organism: Glandirana rugosa; assembly: GCA_018402905.1. Taxonomy (NCBI): domain Eukaryota; kingdom Metazoa; phylum Chordata; class Amphibia; order Anura; family Ranidae; genus Glandirana; species Glandirana rugosa. Next base: position 751,695 of record BLSH010000573.1, read on the forward strand.
TCACGTAGGCAGCCATGGACAGATAATGTGTTGCTCGGAATGTGTTGGCAGTCATCCCAATACCCACAAAGAAAGGGAAGCTCAATGGTGAAGTACCGCCAGGAAACCTAATATAATAGATAAAATCCTACTTGCAATGTAATCCATAAAAGTAAAACATAACCGGCCGGTACCCGTCTCTCGGGTTGTAGAAAGGAACATGGTGACGTCAGTGCGTCCTCACAACTGACGACGTCCTGGGGATGATCTGTAGTGAGGTTTTTAGAGTTACAGTCCCCTGTGTAGTGTTAAGCCCCGTACCCACGGTGCGACGGTCGTATGCAAACAGCCGTATGACCGCTTGTTGTACGATCATCCGACCGTTAGTACATGTGATTAGAACAGCCGACGTATGATGGTCGTACAAGAGAAGTTGGATGAGCAGACTAGAAAACTTTGGTTGTACCAACAAGCGGTCGTACGACCATTGTACCGTGTGTACACATAAGTTGGTCCAACAAAGTTGTACGTGCAAAACAGGCATGCTCAGAAGTCAGGAACGCTCGGAAGTGTCCGTTCGTGTAAACATACGTTCCTAATTCGCAAATCACATTCACCTGAACTTCCTCATTCTATGCTTGTATTGGCCCAAAGTTGGACGTTTGGTTGTACAACCGTTGCACCCACGTGTACGAGGCTTTAATTGTGCGTCTATAGATAAGTTTACGCAAAGCTTCATAGGAGGATATGACCGCAACCTCAGCAGCAGAAACTGCATTTTTCATCTGCGGAAAGAGCTGGATTGTAGCAGTTTTGCTGGAATCAGGACAGAAGCTCTTTTCCACACCTTGCTAACTGTCTGCGTCTTTCCCTTCCATGCAGCAGGCTGTGTGTTGTGGGACTACAGGGTTCAGCAGCCCCAGGCATGTTGATAGGTTCCTCTCTGCAGGCGATCTCCAGTGATGACAAAAGAAGAATGTGGCTGAGGGAAGAGACAAGCAGAGCTAGTCCGGAGGATCGGGTTACATAGCAGCTGTCAGCCTGTCTTCACCCATGTGGCTGGACTCAGCAAGTGACCCGGAAATAAGTTAACCTTTTCCCTCCCTGCCAGGCAGCAGCTAAGTAGCCATTTCCAATCTGCTTACACTGCACATGTGTGGGAGTTCTGTCAGCTTCAGCATTGCCAAATTTGTGCAGGGGACAGGCAGGTAAGTAGTGACAAAGTATGCCTTTTCTGCATTAAATATGCTGCCTGTTCACCCATGTTTTGATTTTGGATTAAAGTTTCACTTTAAAAAGCTCTATTGATGCATTTGCATCACATCGCCTGCCAGACGCCACCTCAGTCTTTTATTTGTATTAGACTTGTGCATAGCTGAAAAATCCGTTCGTTTTCATTTCGTTTGTTTTTTTATTTTTTCGGAAATTCGAAAATTCAGAAATCATAAATCCGCAGTAATTCGGCAATCGGAACAGCCAAAAATCCAAAATTCAGAGATCTGAAAATTCGAAAATAACAAAGAACATTTGAAATAATAGCGAACTAATAAATAACTATTAAATTATAGGTATTGGAATTTCCTTGAAAATATGGCTGTTTAAGTGAACTTAAATATGAAATTTATCACTAACAGCCATATTTTCAAGGAAATTCCAACGCCTATAATTTAATAGTTATTTATTGGTTATTATTTCAAATGTTCTTTGTTATTTTGAATCTTCAGATTCCCAAATTTTCACATTTCGGCAGTTCCAATTGCCAAATTTCCGAACCACCGCAAATTGCCGAATTCGTGGTTTCAGATTGATGAGTTTCCAAATCACCACAATTTCCGAATCCACATTTACGTATTGCCGAATTATCGCAATTGCCGAATTCGCATTTTCGGATTGCCAAATTTTCGAATCAGAAAAACTTCTGAAAAATTCGGAATTCGTCCGAGTTGCCGAATTTCGAAAAATTCGGTAAAAACTAAATTCGGAACTTAACAAATTGCACAAGCCTAATTTGTATTATATGTGTAGCCATTGCACCCTTGGGGATTGCTGAATGTAGTGGTTCTGCCCTTCACACTGCCCTCAATCACACTTTTCCTTTCTTCCGGAGTCACGAAACAGACCGGTACTTTTCACACTAGTCACGCGCGTGCCTGCTGCACGCCAGGGAAGCTGATGCGCGTGGCCGGCGGCCGCAATGTCCACCAGCCACCCGCGATCGCGGGAACAAGAGGCAGGACGGGGAACTGTTAGTGTAAACAGTAATCGGGAACAGCTTTCTCTCACTACTCCCAGTCCGTAGACTCCCCCCCAGTTAGAAACACCACATAGGGACACACATTTAACCCTTTGATTGCCCCCTGTTAACCCCTTCCCTGCCAATTTATACAGTAATCAGTGTATTTTTATAGCACTGATCGCTGTATAAATGTCAATGGTCCCAAAAAAGTGTCCAATCTGTCCGCTGCAATGTCAGTCCCCCTAAAAAAAAAAAATCGCTGATTTACTACTAAAAAAAAAAAAAAAAAAAAAAAAAAAAATGTATAAAAACGCCATAAATCTAGACGCTATAACTTTTGTGCAAACCAATCAATATTGCGATTTTTTTTTTTTTAACCAAAAATATGTAAATACATATTGGTCTAAACTAATGAAGAAATGTTTTTATTTTTTTTTTGGATATGTATTATAGCAAAAAGTAAAAAATATTATTTTTCTTTTTCAAAATTGTTTTTTGTTTATAGCACAAAAACTAAAAACCGCAGAGGTGATCAAATACCAGCAAAAGAAAGCTCTATTTGTGAGAGAAAAAGGACGCCAATTTTGTTTGGGTACAACGTCGCACTACCGTGCAATTGTCAGTTAAAGCGACACAGTGCCGTATCACAAAAAGTGCTCTGGCCAGGAAGGGGGTAAATCCTTCCGGGGCTGATGTGGTTAAATAATCAGCAAATGCAGCTCATATGTCTTCTTTATCCCATGGTTTTTCCAGGTGAGGTCCTTAGGACTCTCCATGTTATCTACATTCAAAAGAAAGAAAGACTACTCTGAGTGCATTATCTCTCAACACTCACATTTATTTAACGCCAATAAAATATAGTGGCAAATTAAAACATCCAATTCATAGAAAACAGAAGCTAGCCACTTCGTCACTCTCTCATGCCCACCACAGTGCCGACAAGTTGACATCTCATTCAGCTTCCGCGGCATCACTTCCGGGATGAAGACTGACGTCACATCCAGTTGGCGTGTGCTGCGACCCTAACGTTCTGTCCTTACGACTTTGTTAAAGGTGCAAAACCCCAAGTCTTCTCAAGGTCCTAAAGGCCAAAGCCCTACAGTACATTGCGTGTGCATGCATGTGTGCATGCATGAGTTAACGCACTCACGCTGAAGAAGTCCCGCAAATAGGACGTAACGCGTACCTGAGTGAGGAACACACAGGACGTCACCTGCATGGCTATTCTAGCATTTGGATTGTATTGTATTGAGATCTTCATTGCTAACGGTGTCTGAAACTTGCCTGTTGACCTTTGGGGTCACATCCAGGTGAGAGGCTGCTAGTGGTGGTGGCAATAGGATTCACACTATCTTCACTTGCATGAGTTTTGGATTTTAACATCACAATTCACATTGGGAAAGTTCTTCTATATGGACTGTAGTTTGTGCTGCACTACTGTTTTATTTGACTGTTACTGTACTGACACTGGCTAGGAAGAGGTTAACATCAGGGGCGCTCAAAGGGTTAACTGTGGGCCTAGCTTTTTTTTGTAGTGTGGGAGGTGCCTTTACTAGGGGAAGACATGGATCCATGTCCCTGCTTTGCAGAGACACAGGATCCATGCCTTTCCTCCTGTCAGAACGGCGATCTGCCTTGTTTACATAGGGGACAGTGCATGTGACCTAATATTTGCTGGGTCAGAACAGAAGGTGAGCGCATAAGTGTGCTGGTGAAATAAACGCCCTAGAGAATGATCACAGTGGAAATTAAGAGGTTTTTTTGGCATTATCATGAAGAGGTTTTTGCAGGTTTTATTATGAATATTTATGCTTTGAGATTACGTTTAGGCTCCATGCACACTGGACGCTCTCTGGGCGTCAGATTATGTGGCAGGAGACGCTGCTTAGAAAACGTGCTTTTACCAGCGTTGTGTAAGCAGAGTTTATCGGCGGTTTTGAGCTTTTTTTTGTAAATGACATCAGCTTACATTGAATACAAAAAGCGATGGACACTAATAAACGTCCGTTTATCGGCATCCAGCGTTTTTTGTGGTCAGAAGAACTGTACTTGAACGCCAATTCAGGGCATTCAGATAACAGCCCATAAACGTCCATGTGTGCATGGACACATAGGATAACAGAGGGGTGTTTATGGGCTGTTAAACAAAAAAAAAAAACCCCCAAAACGACAGTTTAAGAGCATCCAGTGTGCATGGAGCCCCAATGTGAATAGATGGCCACAGTGGACTTTTGTTTAATGCTTTTTAATTGATGAAATATTGTTGATCTCACAGGAGACTCATAATTTATTCTTTATTTTTGCCAAGTACTGCGCAGGACTGATTTAATATTTTTATTTTACTGCTTAATACATGTGGGAATACAGGAAGTGTGGGCAGCAGTACTGACACGATCACATAATATGGTTCTTTGTTATCATCAGAATCATCTTTATAGCAATATTACACATATAGGCTTAAATATCAGTGAATTTTTTTGTTAACAATTGAACTGCATTGTTTGAGTTTGTGTGATATTAGATTGATACTCCCCAATAGTGATTGTATTTAGATTGCTTTGATTTATTTTCTACTACTAAAGTGAGTAAGACAGTTTCATGTCACAGGTCATACAACGTGGCAATCAGCAATGCCTCTTCCAGGCAAAGATGTCAAAGCAGACTGGGTTGCAAGATTGAGGTTCATAGAGGCAGTGATCAAACCAAAGAAACTTAATGCAGCAGATTAATGACACATCATGCTTACTTCCCTTCTACATCTAAAGATGTCCAGCAGTGCCATCAGCACAGAACTGGTGGAAACCAGTGGGACCCAGGTACACCCATCTACTGTCCAGAGAAGTCTGGCCAGAAGTAGTCTTCATGGAAGAATTGCGGCCAGAAATTCATACCTTGGACGTGGAAACACGGCACTCAACTATGCATGAAATCAAAAGGAACTGGGGTGCAGAAAAATGGCAGCAGGAGCTCTGGACTGATGAGTCAAAATGTGAACTATTTGACTGTAGAAGGAGGCAGTTTGTCTGTGAAGGGCTGGAGAGCGGTACAATAATGAGTGTCTGCAAGCAACAGTGAAGCATGGTGGAGGTTCCATGCAAGTTTGGGGCTGTATTTCTGCAAATGGAATTGGAGATTTGGTCAGGTTCAGTGGTGTCCTCAATGCTGAAAAATACATGCAGATACTTATCTATCATGTCATACCATCATGGGGGCGTGTGATTGGCCCCAGTTTTTTTCTGCAGAAGGACAACCCCAAACATACAGCCAATGTAATTAAGAACCATCTTCAGTGTAAAGAAAAACAAGGAGTCCTGGAAATGGTTTGGTCCCACAGAGTCTGGATCTCATCATCATGGAGTCTGTCTGGGATTACATGAAGGGACAGAAGGATCTGAGGCAGCCTACATCCACAGAAGAACTGTGGTTAGTTTTTCAAGACGTTTGGAACAACTTTGCATTTTGTCAATTGATAAAAATACATGAACACTTCTATTTCTGAAAGCATTCTTGAATGTACAGCATTTTTTCACACCTGCCTATAACTTTTGCACAGTATTTAATATTTCTGATTTCTTTGCGTGAACATTTTAGAACTAAGAAATACTTTCAGTTTCCACTTGAAGGATTACAAAAAAAAAAAAAGCTTACATAATACAAATAGTGAGATTTAATTGAATAATTATTACAAAATGTAAATACACACTCTTCGTCATTGCTTCTTACAGAAAAAAAAAAGATTATGTGAAGAGTTAAAAGTGAAGGCAGATGTTGAAAACTTCCACAAGGTGGGGGTTTTTCTTTATTAAATTTCTAGTTTACAATTATGTAGAATTTTTACAGTTTGAGGAACACTTGGTAACAATCGTATTGTGGCAGCGGTAGAGGAACACTTCAGGTTTTCATTCAGGACCTCCACGCTGAAATGAAACATAAGGTACTTAATAAACAACTCAAGAAAGAAAAAAAAAAAAGTTAACACTAATCATACCAGAGAGTCATATGAAGTATGTTTAATCTGATTTCTGACTGGATCAGGCAACAATATCACGTCTAAGGGCTCATTCCCCAGTGGAGCACTCTTGGAGGTCCTTACTGGCCAGATTAGAACCTGCTCTTGGTGCTATAGCTCCTATCATGACAATCCAAGCATATATAAAAACTAGCACCCTGCAGAGATTTTAACCTAAATCTATGGGATATTTAGGATTTAAAATACAAGAAGGGAAAGTTTCAGTGCTTTAGTAATTGTATAGTTTGTAAAGTCAAGTCAAACAGATTTGTGTGGAGCACAGTGCCTGATACACATCATGTAGTAAACTGTTCTCTTGGTGCGAGTATTTATGCCTGAAACTGCAGAACATCCTGATCTACAATATGTGCATCAGTAATTTACTGAAAGCTTTCCCTAACCCCTGGTTTACACCTATGCTCTTTTTAGTGAGTTTTGCAGAAATGCACTACACTCCATTTAGCATGGTTTTCCATGAATCTAGTTCACATCTGTGGAAAGGGTCAGGGGCTTTTTTACCGCAGCAGATTACCTTTTGTGTCTAATACACTTCAATGCACTGGCACCAAAAAGCTAATGTTGCTTTTTGATGGGTTTTTACCTGGCTAATAGGAAAGTATGTCAGTTCTGTTCATAGAGTGTGACTTTGATGCGACTTTACACTCTCTGGCAGTCAAGTAGTATCAAAGTAGTGCAGGAACCCTTAGACCCCTTTCACATCTAGGAGTCTGCAATCAGGGGTAGAATCGCAGCGATTCTGGCCACGATCACAAACTGCTCTGCAAAACTGACAAAACACACCATGCTAGTTCATTTAATCCAAGCTCTTAACCCTAACATGCAACGGTGAACACATTCAGCCCTGTTCACAGCGCCTGCAATCTTAAAACACTCGGGCGCTGCGAAACAAACCACTGACAAATCGCAACATACTTGGTCAGGTGCCATTCATTTTCAATGGCACCTAAATACGGGTGCTATTCTACCGCAATAAATATTGCTGTAACCGTGGCAAACAGTATTGTGCGAAAAGAAGCTCCTGTTCCTTTTTGAGCGACAAGCTTTGCGTGATGCTTTTTGTCATGCCAATCACGGCAGAATCGCATCTGGGTTTAGGTGCCATTAAAAATGAATGTCACCTGAATAAATGTGGTGTGATTTGTCCATTTTGCAGAATGTTTTAAAGCGGAGTTCCCCCCCAAAAATAAACTCAGCAGGTACACACACTGTAGCTGCTGACTTTTAATAATAGGACACTTACCTGTCCTGGAGTCAGCTGTCGCCACCATTGCCGGGAAAGGAACCTGGCAATGAAGCCTTTCGGCTACACAGCTGGGTCCCTACTGCACATGTGCAAAGTGCACTGTGCTCCCTTACTGGCCTGGCAGTGGGGGAAGGAGGAGGGGGCCGGACTTCTGACATACCTCACCACAATGAGGTCCAACAGAAGTGGGGACAGAGTACCTGTCAAAAACAGGCACCTGCTCCCCCCTGAAAGGTGCCAAATGTGGCACCGGAGGGGGGAAATCAGATAAGCGGAAGCTCCACTTTTGGGTGGAACTCCGCTTTAAGATTGCGGGCAGAATCAATGCAAACAGGGCCGTGCTCAACGTTGCATGTTCGGGTTCATTTTATGGTTAAGAGCTAAAGTTATGATTAAATGTCAGGATTAAGGTAAGCAGTAATTGCTACGGTTACAACACTAACCCTAACAATCTCTAACCGCTAATCCTAACCCTACTATTTAATCCTAGCCCTTAACCCAGTGGTTCTCAACTCCTGTCCTCAGGACCCACTAACAGGCCAGATTTTATTACCTTGGGGAGATGCAGACTAGAATACTGCAATCACTGAGCAGTGAATGATAACACCTGTGATGCATTTCAGTTATCCTGCAAACCTGGCCTGTTAGTGGGTCCTGAGGACAGGAGTTGAGAACCACCTGCCTTAACCCTAACATGCGACTTTTGACACAGAAAAGTTCCTGCACCACTTTGATGCTACTTGAGCGCCCCAGAATGTAAGGTCATATCAGTCCCACTCCATGAACAACTGTCATACTTTCCTAATAGTCAAAGCAAAGAAAAACACAAAACACACCAAAAACGCACCGTAAAAAATGCATCAACCGCAACGTCCATAGGTGTGAACCTAGCCTAAATTGGATCTAGAATGCCCACACTGTGCAACCTAGGAAGATTGGGGAGAGGGATCTTCTACAGCTTCATTCATGTATAGTATATTATGAGTACACATTATTAAAGATAAAGCAATTAAACATTTAAAATATGGCTGACAGGTAGGAATTGTAGGTCAGATTAGTCTATTGGCTTCTTCTGTCATAATTGCTTCTCTCTACCTGTCAGTGTTTGGATATACCATGCATGTGCTGCTCAGAATACATTAACTGGTAGGCTCTGTGCCAAGATGACCTACCTCCCATGCTCCTAACTGGGCTTTCACAGGAATCTGGAGCTTACATAGTGTATTTTTATCCTTTGTGTTTATTCAGGAATATATTTAACTGAACATTTTTCTGCCTGGAGTTAAGTTTCTACTATAGGGACTGTTCAATATTTGTCTAAGCTCAGTGCAACTGCATTCATAAAAGTGTACTATTAGGACTTAAAAAGCTACCATAATGAGCACCTCATAATAAATGTAACCAGACATTGGTTATGAAAATGGTGCTGGGTTTTCCTTTCCACATTAGGGGAAAAGGAAAGAGCTATAACACCCTGACATTATTTGTTGTTGCCATCTGTGCCACGTATATGCTAGCTTGTATGACTGTATGAATTGACAATTGTTTGCACCACAAAAAAGAAACCCATCCTCTTGTGAGCGGGAAGGGCAGAGAGCCCGGGACCACATCCATCAGCTCTATGAATCGGAGTAGGAGGAGACCGAGGAACATCTGTTCCTTAATCTCCTTTTTCCATTGACTGAAACAGGAAGCAGTGATGATTTAGTCAATTCAGGTTTCAGAGCAGTCTTACAAGTATGTAACCAAGCTTATCTGCTCCGCCCACCCAGCTACATCCTTCATTCACAGAGTTCTGTGAATGAATGAACGAACTACAAGTACCTTTGCGGCTGACGGTACTTGTAGTTCTCAATGAACTACCAGGGTGCTGTTGAGCACTCTGGTAGTACATTGCTTCATCCTGTCAGTGTGCAACTACCGGCCTGAATGAGCAGACAGCTTACATTGACAGTCTGCAGGAGTCCTGCATGGAACCCATGATCTGCTGATCAGGAACTTATCCTTTAAACATAACCCTAGATGCCCTGTACAACCACATGCACACGTTCAGCACATTTTTAACCCACGATCGCACTATACATGTGAGGTATAGCTGCAAAATTTGGAGTGAGAGCAATAATTCAAATGTCATAGCTCACGATTAACTTTAAACTGAAGAGTAGTAAAGGCTTGTAAAGTGTCGCCTATGGAGATTTTTGGGTACCGTTGTTGTTTGTGATATCGTGGTAGCACGCACTAAAGCCTCATACACACGGGACGACGATCGTACGTACGATCGTCGCAAATCGTATGTTGCATAATGTAACTTGCATACTGACTGCACACACGATCGTACGAGCACAGAACGTTCAGGTGCATGTAATTAGCATCCGGCCGTTCCTGACTTCTGAGCATGCGTGTTTTGCACAATACAACGATACAATGGTCGTATGAGCGCTTGTTGGTAAGACCAAGTTTTCTAGTCTCCTCATACAATTCCCTTGTACGACCGTCGTGTGTTCTACTGTTCTAATCGCGCATATGAACGATCGATATCGCATACAACGGTCGTTAGTACGACCTGTTGTATACGATCGTCGTCCCGTGTGTACGAGGCTTAAGAGTAGGCATGTTTGGTATCCATTTACTCAGTTGTGCAAATATCAAGCAACATAAACTGCAACTATCTTTTAATTCTGCAAGGTCACTACTTTCCGCTTTTAAATAATGTGATCAGGTGCTGCTGACCCATATTTTTAAACAAGTGGGTCATAGGTTTTCTGTGATAAAAGTAAGTTATTGGTCTGTATTCAGATGTTGTAAATTAAACTAGATTATCCAGTAAAATGAATGGGATAATATGCAGAACACATTCAATATATTAAACTACCGTATATGTTATAAATACAACACTGGACACCTATTAAAGTGGATGCAAATGGCAGCGGCCTTTTATTATAGGTATTAATAAAAAGGGATTTTATTAAAACTTACCGTAAAATTATTTTCTCCGAGTTCACTGACAGACGCAGCTCTTCATTGACTTTGTGGGGTTTATGCTTATCCCACTAGGAGTTAACTAGGCGGGGAAAAGAAACAGCTGGCCCCTCCCATGGGGGCCGTCCTCTCTTCCTACATAAATGTCAGTGAACTCGGAGAAAAGGATTTTACGGTAAGTTTTAATAAAATTCCTTTTTCTCCTATCATTCACTGACAGACGCAGCTCATCATGACGTGTGGGGACGTTCCCAAGCTGTGTCAAAAAGAGGGGTGGGTAAACGCTAACAACAGTACCCAACTGAACCTCTTAAGGAGGTGCCAGACGCGCCTACACTGCCGCCTGCAAAACTGCGGCCAAAAGCAGCATCCGAAGATCAACTTTATAAAACTTAGTGAAAGTGTGAACCGAGGCCCAAACGGCCGCCTTGCACACCTGTGACACCAAGGCCTGGTGTCTGAAAGCCCAGGAAGTGCTAACAGCCCGGGTAGAATGAGCCGTGACCAGAAAAGGGGAACCTTGCCCTGAACAGAATACGCATGGGTCACGGTTTTGCTAATCAAACGACAAATCGTAGCCAACGAGGCCGCCAACCCTTTGCGCAGGCCCTCTGGCAGTACAAACAAGGCATCAGCTTTTCGAAAAGAAGCTGTAGCAGCCAAGTACACCCGTAAGGCCCTCACCACGTCCAAAGCATGTAATTCAAACTCCTTTGGGTGCGATGGGCGAGGGCACAATGAAGGAAGGACAATATCTTCATTAATGTGAAAGGGAGAAACCACCTTCGGAAGGAAGGAAGGGGAGGGGAGGGTCGCAAGACCGCCTTATCCTTATGCACGACTAATTAGGGAGACTTGCACGATAGTGCTGCTAATTCCGACACCCGCCTGGCGGAAGTGATGGCAACTAAAAAGGCCACCTTCTGCGACAGCAGTTGTAAGGAAATCTCCCTGATATTCTCATAAGGTGGTTTCTGAAGAACAGAAAGCACCAAATTCAGATCCCACGGAGCCATCGAAGTCCTCACCCGAGGCGCCACATGTCGCACACCTTGTACAAAGGTACGAATCAACGAGTGCGAAGCTAAAGGTCTCTGGAAAAGAATCGCCAGAGCCGATACCTGGCCCTTGAGAGTATTCAAAGCCAGTTTTTTGTTCAGGCCCTGTTGCAAAAAAGTCAGGACCCTAGACACGACATAAGAGTGAGGGTTATGACCCTCCGCCTCGCACCAAGCTATGTAAGCCTTCCAGGTGCGGTGATAAATCTTGCGAGAGGTACACTTGCGAGCTTTTAACAAAGTAGGGATTACGGAGTCGGCGACTCCCCTGTCCCTTAGCACCTGGGACTCAATAGCCAAGCCGTCAAAGCCAGCGAGGGTAAAGCAGGGTGCAAGATGGGTCCCTGAGACAGAAGATCGTCTCGCAGCGGGAGCCGCCAAGGGGCGTCTGCCACCATTTGCACCACGTTGGCGTACCAAGTGCGCCGAGGCCAATCTGGAGCCACCAGGATAATTGGATTCCCTCTGCCACTATCCTGCGAATTAATCACGGGAGCAGTCTTATCGGAGGGAAGGCGTACAGAAGACGATAACGGCCCCAGGGGGCCACCAGAGCATCCGTGGCCACTGCCAACAGATCCTTCGTTCTGGACACAAAGGTTCTCACCTTGTGATTGAACCGGGACGCCATGAGATCCACGTCCGGCGTCCCCCATCTGCGGCAAATTTGATTGAACACCTCCGGGTGGAGAGACCACTCTCCCTGGTCCAGCGTCTGGCGACTGAGAAAGTCCGCCTGCCAGTTCTCCACCCCTGGAATGTAAATGGCTGAGATCGCCGGAACGTGAAGTTCCGCCCAACGCAGTATCAGAGCTGCCTCCGCTGCTGGACTCCTTGTGCCGCCCTGATGGTTCACATACGCCACTGCTGTGGCATTGTCCGATTGAATTCGAATCGGACGACCCTGCAATCTCACTGTCCAGTGAAAAAGGCACAATTTGATTGCTCTCAGCTCCAGAACGTTGATGGGGAGGCGAGCTTCCTGCGCCAACCAAAAGCCCTGGGCAGATAGCTGCCCCAGGATCCCTCCCCAGCCCGAAAGACTGGCATCCGTGGTGATGATCACCCACTGAAGAGGTTGGAACGTCTTCCCCTGACTTAGGGCCGAGTCCCGAAGCCACCAGGTCAGAGACGCCCTGGTCTGGGAGCTCAAATGGATCAGAAGGTCCAACGACCGAGGGGACCTGTCCCACCAAGCCAGAATCGCTCGCTGAAGGAGACGAGTGTGACTCTGGGCGAATGGTATCGCCTCCAACGACGAGACCATGAGCCCCAGCACCCGCATACAGAACCGTAATGAAGACTGACGGTGCGACAAAAGAGTGCGCACTGCCGACTGCAGACATAGCAACTTGGCCGGAGGGAGGAATACCTTCGCCTGCTGTGTCCAGAATTAGACCCAGATACTCCAGGCGACGGGATGGAGACACCGACGACTTCTGCAGGTTCAGTAACCAGCCGAAGTTCAGCAGTGAAGTCATTGTGATTCCCACATTCTCCTCCAGAGCCGAGGTGGACTCCGCTCGCAGGAGCAGGTCGTCTAGGTAGGCCACTACCGCAATGCCTCTCTGTCGCAGCAACGCCAACACCGGGGCTAGCAGTTTTGTGAAAACTCGAGGTGCTGAGGCCAGGCCGAAGGGGAGTGCCACAAATTGAAAATGGAGGTCTCCCACCGCAAAGCACAGGAAGCGCTGATGTCGTGGATGAATGGGTACATGGAGGTACGCATCCCTGATGTCCAAAAATTCCCCCTGATGAAGGGCGGCCACGACCGAGCGGATAAATTCCATCCGGAATTTCCGCGCCCTGACATACCAGTTCAGGGCCTTCAGGTCCAGTACGGGCCGAACCCCCCCCCTTTTTTGGGAACCACGAAAAGATTCGAGTAGAACCCTCGAAACCTCTCTCCTGGGGGCACTGGCACAATCACCCCCTGGTCTGAGAGTGCTTGTACAGCCCCAAAAAGGGCCTCCCAGCGTTCCTGCAAGAGCCCTAAATTTGATGGGAAGAACCTGTCTGGGGGCAGTGTGATGAACTCTATCCTGTACCCAGTGGACACCACTTCCCGGACGCAGCGGTCGGAAATGTGAGCCAGCCACCGGTCTGCGAACCCCAGAAGACGTCCCCCCACCTGAAACCCGGGTGGGGGCAAACCATCTGGCTGAGGAGGACTTGTCTTCCGCCTTTTCGGTTTTGCGCTGCCACTGCCGTCTTCCGGCCCCTGCAGCGACCTTACTGGGGCGGGTCCCTTTGTTGCGCCCAGGGCGCGAAAAAACTTCTTCTGACCCGAAGGAGGGGGCCCCTGTCTATGGCGAAACTCACACCTGCGGGGCTCCGGGAGGAAGGTACTCTTACCTCCCGTGAAGTCCTTAATAATCTCATCCAAACGTGGAACAAATAGACGTCCACTTGAAAGGGGAGGTCAGCAAGACCTTTTTTGGAAGCGTGGTCACCGGACCAAGAACGCAACCAAAGTATCCGTCTGAGTAGGACTGCAAAAATCATTATTCTGGACAACATCGGCAGTAAATCAACGGCCACATCACAAAGGTACTTGAACCCTTGGAGTAAAAACTCAGCCTTCTGCGGCGCATCCATCAGGAGCTCTTCCATACACTCGGATAAATGTTGTCCCTCCATGGCGGACGCCAAGGCCGGTCGCACAGCGGAACCTGCCACCAGGAACAGCGACTTTAAAAGTGCCTCTGTTTTTCTATCAGCGAGATCCTTAAAAGAAGGAGTCCCTTCCAGAGGAATGGTCGTCGTCTTACTAAGGCGCACTAAGGCGTGCTATCGGTGGGTCCACTACAGGCGATTCACATTTTTTTTTAAAAAGCTTTCCTCAAAGGGATAGCGAGCAGCGAACCGTTTTGACAGCGAAGAAGAGTGCTGTGGACGCTGCCATTCACGATAAAGAAAATGACCCACACACATACGCAGCAGACCGTGATTCGCCACCCTGATCCAGTTGCAGCTTAGAGTGAATGCCTGCGATAATGGTAGCAACCAACGCTTTCTCGCGCGCAGCTGCCGCCCCCTGATCCCCCTCGCCATCCGATGGGCCCAGCTCCCCATCGGATAGGTCCGCTGGGGTCCCCGAGACCCCTGAGGCCACTTCCGGCTCAGAATCCTCCCCTGATGAATAATGAGGAGGAGGGGGACGCTTCTTGGGGACCTGTTGGGCGACCCCCGCCCGGGGGAGAAATTCGCTAAAGACCGCCCGCAGCTGGTCCAAAAATGCCCCTTGCGCAGATTGCGCTTCCTCAGCAGGTTCAGCAGTGTAATCTGCCATTGCTTTCCCCCAGAAAAAACTCTTAGTGACACACAGGGAGACTAAGGAGAATGAGGCAACCCCACACTGCCGCACACCAACACCCCACAGTGCACCAGGGAACCCAGGAGGACTGCACCCACTGCCACCAGCACCCACAGGGAGCCCAGCTATACTTGCTGTTCCGCAGCCTGTTTCTGGATGGATCGTCAGAAGAGCTGCGCCGCCAGATCACCACCGTTCCACAGAGAAGGGAAAAGCTGCAGACACGTGTATTTGCAGAGGCATGCAGTCAAAATGGCCGCTGTTAAACACTAGAGGCCAAAACACACCTTCAGGGAACGTGCAGTACCGCAAACAGCCGCTCTGAGCGCTAGAGGGAAAGCCCCATAGGTCCAAAATGTCTGCGGCCACGGCAAAATGGCGGCAGTCCGCCGCAAAATGGCGGCCGGTCGCCGCGAAAATCGATACGAACGCCCAGACGATCGGTGCGGTGCGGGTGGGGGGGGGGGGGGTGCGGGGGTTGAACGGGAGCTCCACGCATCCCACCAGCGGCTACCCAGCAAAAAAAAAATGTTTTTTTGTTTTGTGGCTGTCGGTCCCCCTTTCCGCCCCTAAAAAGGGGGGAAGGCAGGAACTCTCACTCACCACTCCGACGAGCGCCGTGGGTAGCCACCCAGTCGCAGACCTTCCGCCCCCTCTTGGGCGGTATGCTGCAGGCCAGAAAATCGCCCTTCCCGAATCGCATCCGGGAGTGGTCGCAAGGGGGGGGTCACCCCAGGCCACCCGCATGGAACTGGCACGATGCAGCGGGTCCCCATACGTCGGGACTGGCTCGCATTGGTTGGCCAGGTTGGGGAAAGTACAGAGCCCATGGACTCTCTATGCCCCAACCGGCTTCTTGATAGCAGATCAAATGCTTGATAGAAGTAAAAGAAAATTGAATAAAAAGAATGGTCACAAACAGGACCGCAATTTCCCTGAAGGGAAGCCAGGTCAACTCCTTGCAAACTAGGCATTGAAACTGAAGAGCTATGCTATGAGGGGGTTTATGTAGGAAGAGAGGACAGCCCCCATGGGAGGGGCCAGCTGTTTCTTTTCCCTGCCTAGTTAACTCCTAGTGGGACAAGCATAAACCCCACACGTCATGATGAGCTGCGTCTGTCAGTGAACGATAGGAGAAATTATATTTAGCATCATATAATTCAATACCAAACTTTACTATATCAACACATAAAATTATAGCTCAGCTATTAAAGCTCGAGCTACCAATATAACAACTCAAAGTCCCCTTTCGAAGAAAGTGACAAGACCTCATAATAAAAGCCGCGACAAGGGAGGGTGGGCGGGATGTGCTTCTTTCTTGAATCCCCGCTGTCTGCACCAGTGATGACGCATTTTTTTCTTTATATAGGTTGCTGCTTGTGCCGTTGCTGTTTCACTTTCTCTAATCACAGGTAAGTTATTCAAATTGTAAAAAAGTGCTATAAATAATCTTATTGGTCTGCCATTATCCCATATGTGGTGGGCAGGGACATTTTATGCCCCACCCTCCACTCTCAAACTTAAGAGAAAGCCAATATACAGTGGGTGACGTTCATCAATAAAGTTGCAGCCATTGCATTGTTGACTAATTTTCCATAGAAATGCAAAAGATTTAATATTAGGTCACATTTCATGTAATAAATTGTTGTATTGCTTTGTGCCAGTTTTTTAATCGCATTATGCAAAAACATGGCAGATTTGCCAACTTGTTGCTAACTGCCTAAAAAATAGCGAAGAAGTCTTTTATAGATAACCATGCCTGTTCAAAAGATGATTCACATCACTTCCTAATTATTTGTCAGATTGCGGTGCTACATGTGCAGCATACTAGCTTGCCACAAATGTGTGAAAACAGGCAGACATTCGAAGATCAGATGCAGACATTCACAATACAGAAGAGGCATGGCAGTTGCAAACATTCAGTTGGAAAAGGAACTGCATACATGTCCCTCAATATATAAACCAGTAATAAAGCTTGAATGCCTCACCTGTATATACTCCATTTCTTCACTGGACACAGGTTTTCTCCTGTACTTCTGAGGAAGTGATTTCAATAAGTCATTAGTGTCTGGGGATGTCACTACTCGGCGCACAGGTGGAGGATTAGAAATTCCTGGAGGATTTTCACTCGTAGCTTGTTGTGCTGTGATTGAGGGAGTCGTGAACGGATAAATCAAAGACTTCAAAGCTTCTTGCACTGAAAGTAATAACACTTGTAGTAAAATAAGGAATACCAAGCAAATACATAAACACAAAAATGAAAAACACATCTGTTACAATTTTAGGTTTTTACCATACTAAAGGCTAAGTTCACCTTTTCAGGCAAAATTTAACGTTTCATAGTATACAGAAGCATTTTCTAATGTCTTTTCTGCCCAATCCCAATGTAGCGACGTATCGCGTTAGGGTTCATTACGGCTAAGGGAGAAAAGCAAACAGGTGTTCGCTGGTCTCCCTCCCCCCAGCCTGCCAACACCCGGAGGCACACTCCAGGAGTCACAGAATGCAATCAGGCAGCTGTACAGTCGGCAGGAGTATAAGTAAAACTCCTCACTGCCCATCACTGGTGGGGGCAGTAAAAAGGTTATGGAAAAAATAATATACAGATTTGGCACTAAATATTCCACTGCCTTCTGTCAGATGCCTGCAGCTCATTGGCCCAGCACTGAGAGCTACCTTGCAGGTTCATCAGAACACAGAGCTGAACCTAAGCTCACCTCTATTTGTAATATTCCTCAGGATTTGTCCAGTCTATGATTAAAGGGAAGTAGTAAGACGAGAAAGATGCAAACGGAGCTAGAAAACTACAGCTAGTGAAATCTGAACTCCTGACCTATTAGGATTTTCTAGGTCTATGACTCACTAAGTGTCAAAGCCAGGATAACGGAAAATTGTATACTCACCTTTCCGTAATTTTCCTTTCCTGGTGCATCTTCATGGCAGCATACACATGGGTTGTGGCTCCGCCCCCACAACATGATAGGACTGGTTAACTATAAATCAAAGACAGACCCGGCTCACCACATTCTCTGTAACTCTCACCAATTTGGGCGGGAATCTGTATGCTGCCATGAAGATGCACCAGGAAAGGAAAATTACGGAAAGGTGAGTA
Organism: Glandirana rugosa; assembly: GCA_018402905.1. Classification (NCBI taxonomy): domain Eukaryota; kingdom Metazoa; phylum Chordata; class Amphibia; order Anura; family Ranidae; genus Glandirana; species Glandirana rugosa. Next base: position 769,648 of record BLSH010000573.1, read on the forward strand.
TACAATTTTCCGTTTTCCTGGTGCATCATGGCAGCATACACATGGGACCTAACTCGCCATATGGGAGGGTGCAAGAAAAATTTTGTAATGATCAGAAGAGCAATTATGCACCATGAATTTTCCAAATTTTACTGTCGTGAGCCGGGTTCACTTAAAGTGTATTAAAGGTGTTTCCTGGGAGGACCATATTGCTGACTTGCAAATAGCCTCAGGAGACCCTCAGCACTGAGCTGTGCACTGAGCTGGCACTGCCCTAGTTGAATGTGCTCTTAAGTCATCCGAAACAGGAAGGCCTTGTGGAGAGTAGGCTCTTTTAATTGTCTTAATCTAGGATATGACTGTACATGTTGATGCTGATTGGCCCTGCCTTAAGCCACGCTGGAACAAAGTACCGATTTCAGCTTTCCTGAATGAAAAGGTAGCTGCCAAGCAGGTCACCAAGATTAGATCAACATCCAGGGGATGTGGTTCTCTCACTCAACCAAGAAAGATGGTAAACTAACTTCCTGGTTAAAGTCGAAGGAGAAAGACACCACATGGATAAAGGCAGTCTGGAGTTTTAGGACTATACTGTCCGGGTAGAACGCTTAGGTGAGGCTCCTTGAGTACAAAGCCTGCAGCTCTGACACCCCTTTTTCACAGAGGTTGCAGCAACCAGAAATATGATCTTCAGATTGCAGAGTGTAGCCAATTCTGTAGGATAGAAGTGAGGCCTTGATAGAGATGAGGAACATGAGCAATGCCACATAGGGAACAATGGTTTCCTGGCAGGTATACAAATTCATGCAAGCCTATTGAGAATTACATCATTAAAGGGTTAAGGACTCCCTGTAAGTGCAGACAAGGCTGAAGTTTGAACTTTAAACATATTTGAACCTAGGCCCAGTTGTAAGAACTGTAGAACCTTGGCTCGTTTAGGTGATAAAGGACTCCAGGCTTTACTGTGTGAGATCTGCATAATTTTCCCATATTCTTTGGTAAGTCTTATTCACAAAGACCTCTTTGGCTTAACACAAGGTAGCCACTACCTGCACTGAGCACCCTTGGCTTGGTAGCCTGCACCTCCCATCTTCCATGCCATCAAAATGTAGCCTCTTGGGGCTGGATGACAAAACTGACCGTGAGAGAGCAAATCTGCCATCACTGGAAGAGGCAGTGGTGACTCAATGCTTAAGTGTAGGAGAGACACTAGAGCCTCCTAAACCAAAATGGCATATTTGCAATTATTGATACAGGAAGTTCCACTGACAGCCTAAGAATCCTACCCTTCCACTGCTGTCTATGCACGGTATAAATCTTCCTCCTCTTTTAAAAGGAGTGAATGACAGAAGGGTTTTGAATACTACTCTCAGTTCAAGAGCATTCAATACTATGCCTCATAAGCTGAACATCCCATGACCTCGAGCAGCCTGCTCTTTGAAATGCATCCCCCAACCTTTCTAGCTGAGGTCTGATGTGATAATGTTCCATTCAAAACAATTGGTCAGTTACAAAGAACCAAGGATACTCCGTCACTGTTCTGCTTCACTCCCAAAGCACCTTTGACTTTCTCTGATGATTTTTTTTTTTTTTTTTTTTTTTTAACAGAGGCGAACCGAATCCTCATCTCCTCTAGGCAAGTGGAGCCTTTAAGATTGCTCATTTATTTAATCCGGCTACAAAACTTGACCAGAATTTTTTAAAATTTTCATTAATTCTGGTAGCCTGGCTGACTGGAAGAGATTGAAAGGTGGACATCCCACCTATCAATGTTATATGATCGTTATGCTCATTGAATTACGCCCCTGCATGAGTGAACGTTTGTCATGATGATATACTTTTTAATAAAATGATTGTACCAGAAAGGTGGACATCCCTTAAACTTCCACCAATGTCACGGCAGTATAGTTGATATGGCCCACTGATCCTGAATATTTTCCATCCAGGTGTGTGCGCAAAGCTTCACACAGGCACCCCCTTGTATGAGTGCACCCTTAAAAAGACTTTCGCTGTTCTCCCAAGACAGGTGCCTTAGAGTTTTAAGGCTTTAATAATGATTGGGTAGTTCTCCAGTTCCTTCACCAATCTTTTCCCCGATCCGTAGGATTTTGCCTTCTTGTATCTATTTTGGAAGTTGCCGCCTGTATGCTGGACCTTTCAGAATTTTCTGTTTTTTGTCAGATGATATTCGCCCTGACCTGGCAGTGGTCACCCTTGAGGTGGCTGTATCCTGTCTACTCCCAAATGGATTGGATCTGTTGTCTGGTATCTTGCACCAGTTTTATTTATTTATTTTTAAGGCAA
>BLSH010000573.1:782194-794098 GCA_018402905.1 Glandirana rugosa
CCAATTTTTTTATCGTCTCCTTACAAATTAAAAAAATTTCTGCGGATAACTGCGGTTGTGAGTAATTGCGTTTACGTTTTGCGTCTTTTTTTGCGACTAATAAAAGGGACTGCAGTCCGGGCTACAAAACGAATAAAAAAAAAGTATGAAAAGACTGTAAACAACGAATTTTCACTTTTAGGTCATAAAAGACGATCTTTTAATGAATCTTTGGGGTTTGTAGCACACACACATATATAGAGAGAGAGAGAGAGAGAGAGAGAGAGCGTCTTAATAATCCGTTCAACATAAAAACTCCTTATTAAAATAATAACTTGTTGTTGGTACAAGAGTTACTAAGGTCCAAAAATATTCAGCTTTGATATTAATGAGTTTTTGGAATCATTGAGAACATGGTTGTTGTTCAATAATAAAATTATTCCTCAAAAATACAACTTGCCTAATAATTCTGCGAGAGAGAGAGAGAGAGAGAGAGAGAGATATATACACACACACGATGTTTGGGGTTTCTAAGTAATTTTCTAGCAGAAAATACTGGATTTTCACTTTTAAGCAACAAATGTCAGAAAAGTATGAAAAAAAAATAAGCAAAACATCGGGCCTGACGTCAGGGAAAATAATCAGCGTTTTTTTCTGCGTTTTGCATTTGCGTTAATGAGTGTTGGCGTCAATAGGCGTCTTTAAAAAAATTAAACATTCCTCTGCTATTTTTTTAACCTAAAAACGCCGGTTAAAGCCGGTACGGCGTTAGTGAGCCTCTTGGCGCGTCTGCGTCAAAAACGCCAAAACCTTACAGCCTCGAATCGCGCTGGCTGTGGGTTCTCCTTTCAGCTCACTAACGCCGACGCCATCTACAGCTCAAAAATGTCAGCGTTTTTATGGGGCCATTGAATAACATGAGCTGTAAAAAAAAAACACTAAAAAATGTGGCTGTAAAAAACGCCCGTGTGTATGAGGCCTTAAACTGAACTCTTCTATACACCGCAGAGTTCATTCTTTTGATAACTAGAAACATTGTAGCTCTTGGCTTCTTTTATCAACAATGATCTCAGGACTTGGCAGACTGCCCAGATAGGAGAGACTCAAGTCGCTCCGACTTAGAAAAAGGTTCCTGGGGAGACTTCAGGCGACTTGCATTGACTTCTATTACAGTCAAGTCGCGCTGAGTCGCTCCACAAGTCTGTCTCTGTTAAAGTGGCTGTCAACCCTTGACAACCACTTTAACCTACAGGTAAGCCTATAATAAGGCTTACCTGTAGGTTCCCTGCATATCTCCCAAACCTGCATGGTTCAGGAGATATGCAGTGTACTGTGATGTGCCCACATCATCGGGCACATGCGCAGTGAAGAAACAGCCTCCGTGCCGTTCCTTCACTGAGATCGTGCCGTGACTGGCAGCTCCCACGTGCATGCACGGGAGTGACATCACGCGACTCTAGCCAGTCACAGAGCTGGAGATTGCGGCCCCGGAAGGCAGAGGGACAGAAAATGGATGCGGCCTGGAGCGGGGATATCGCGGGCTTCCAAGGCAGGTAAGTGGCACATAATGGGCTAACATGAGATGCATAGTAGCCCATTATGCTTTTACATTGCAGGGTAACAGAGGAAGTAAACCAAATCAGGGTTTACTTCCTCTTTAACGGCCAGAAAATCGCGGTAATACGGGGTGAATCGAGATCACGATTTTATTAAGAATAATCGTGCAGCTCTAACTTCTGGGTGTATTAAATTTATATATATATATATATATATATATATATATATATATATATATATATATATATATATATATATATATATATATATTAGTTTCACAGTATAAATGAACCCCTTATAGTAGCAATTATCTGCTTTTAAGTTTTAAAATGAATGTAATTTCTGAACGAGAACCACATACACTGTCTGAAAATTCCTTTGACTAGGAAGTTTTCTATTCTGCTCCTTTGAATTTTCCCATCACTGTGGTTGAAAACGAACGTTTGATTTGACCCCACTAACAATTAGAAAATCAAACAAATGTTCTTAAAATTACATTATTTTTTTTATTTTTTTAAATCGCTAGCATATAATATATTACAGTTCTGTCTGAAAATAGTCAAAAACGGTCTTATTTTTTCTTTAGATAAAAAATTTGATCTCTGAGTGATGATGTTACCAGATTCAACCTCTAATAGTATACAGTACATCTCCTCTGTGTTATTGTCAGAGTGGATTAGAGATTTTGCCCCCTAACCATATAGTTGGTTATTTATATTTACCACTGCATATAGATATTTAAGAATAAATTGCCTTTTTTTTTAAAAAACTTTACAAATTAAATAATACACCAACCTTTTTCTAAGGTCATAATCCGATTAATTGAAACAATAATTGGCCAACTAATCGATTATGAAAATAATCGTTAGTTGCAGCCCTACTTTTCTTATTAATTACTACAGACTAAGTTGCATACTCACTAATTAGCCAGAACACTGACCACCCACTTAATAGTGAGTAGGTCCCCCTTTTGCCTCCATAACAGCCCTGACCAATCGAGGCATAGATGGCACTAGACCACTGAAGGCATGCTGTGGTATCTGGCACCAAGCTGTCAGTAAAAGATCTTTTTGAGGCCTCATACACACGGGCGTTTGACGCCACGTTTTTGGGCGTTTTTTACAGCTCTCTATGTTATTCAATGGCCCCCTAAAAACGCCAAAGTTTTTGAGCAGTAGAAGGCGTCAGCATTAGCGAGCTGTAACTAGAATGCGGGACCAGCGTGTTCGAGGCTGTAGCGTTTTGGACGCTAAACTGGCAAAACGTTCAATAACGATGTACCGGCGTTAACACGTTTGAAGGGTAATAAATAGCAGAGGAATGTTATTTTTTTTTAAAAACGCCTATTGACGCTAACACTCATTAGCGCTCACTAACGCCGATGCAAAATGCCGGAAAAAAAAAACACAGATTTTTCCCTGACGTTGGGCCCGATGTTTTGCTAATTTTTTTTTTCTTACGCCCGTGTGTATGAGGCTTAAGTTCTGTAAGTTGCAAGGTAGGGCCACATGGATCAGACTTTTTTTTTGCAGCACATTCCACAGATGCTTGATTGAATTGAGATCTGGAGAACTTGAAGGCCAAAGTTAACATCTCAAGCTCATTGATGTGTTCTTCAAACCATTCTTGTAGTGTTGCAGGGAGCATTATCCAGCAGAAAGAGGCCACAGCCATCAGGGAATACCATTTCCATGAAGGGGTGTACTTGGCCGCTAACAATGTTTAGGTAGGTGGTATGTGTCAAGTAATATCCACACGATTGGCAGGACCCAAGGTTTCCCAGCAGAACATTGCCCAAAAGCATCACTCACACTGCCTCTGCTGGCTTGCCTTCCTCAAAAAGATGCATCCTGGTGCCATTTCTTACCCAGGTAAGCGACGCGCACACACTCCACCATCGACATGATGTAAAAGAAAACCTGATTCAATAGACCAGGCAACCTTTTTCCATAATATATTATTTACAATGGTGAAGCGTTTCCTCGAAACCTTATTTATAGGGCTTAACCACTTCCACACCGCCTACCGTGTATTTACGGCGGCAGTGTGGACACTGAGCGCGAATTGCCGTAAAAAAGCAGCGATCTGCGAGTGGCCGCGCCGTACTCCTGAGGAGTGTGCCCGCGGCTCGGGCGGATCCGATGTCCGCCGGCGAGCCGCGATGAGCGGCCACAGCCAAAGAACAGGGAACCGCCAATGTAAACACAGCGGTTCCCCACTCTGTTAGTGGGGGCATAAGAGATCTACTGATCCCTGTCACTGGCTCAGGTAGATCTTTTATGACCATGTTAGCCCAGTCCCCCCACAGTTAGAACACACCCAGGGAACACAGTTAACCCCTAGATCGCCCCCTGCAGGTTAACCCCTTCACTGCCAATGACATTTATACAGTAATCAGTGGACATTTAAATTTCTGATCGCTGTGTAAATGTCATTGGTCCCAAAAAAGTGTCAAAAATGTCCGATATGTCCACTGCAATATCGCAGTACCGCTAAAAATCGCAGATCGCCGCCATAACTAGTAAAAAATAAAAACCCCAGAAATGAATTCTCATCACCCATAAACGTGGCCACTTTTGCGCAAACCAATCAATAAACGCCGATTGCGATTTTTTTTTTTTACCAAAAATATGAGGAAGAATATAAAGCGGCCAAAACCGATGAAAAAAATGTTTTTGTATATTTTTTTTTTGGATTTGTATTTTACAAAAAGTAAGAAATTTGGGATTTTTCGCAAAATTGTCGCTCTTCTTTTGTTTATAGTGGTGATCATAAATGATGCAGAGGTGATCAAATACCACCAAAAGAAAGCTCTATTTGTGCGAAAAAAGAACGCAAATTTTGTTTGGGTACAACGTCGCACGACCGCGCAATTGTCAGTTAAAGCGACGCAGTGCCGAATCGCAAAAAGTGCTCTGGTCCTAACCTGGGAAATCCTTCCGGGGCTAAAGTGGTTAAATTGTTATAGGTGGTATCTGTTTTTTTTTTTTTTTTTGATATAGTGGTGTGGTGTTGAGTAGAGTAGCGCTGCATACCTATATTTATTTTTGTCATCATTTATCACCTTCTTCCATTACTCTGTAGTGATGTTCTAATGCTCATGTGCCCATTGCTCTTCACTGTGGATACGGTTCAGCATGGGCACCCTGACCAGTCTGCGGCTACACAGCCCCATACCACAACAAACTTTGATGGCCATTTTTTTCTGCTTTCAACACATCAACTTAACCAAAGACAAACATTAATTATATTGCAGCTTACCAATTCTTAGATGTGGTTGACGCATTTATTTTCTTTTTTTAGGCCCTTTTTTTCTATTTTCATCTGGTAGTCGAGCCAAAAATTCTTATTTTTTTACAGCACAAACTGTCCAGCAGAGTGTATCAGTTTACATGGATGTGACAAACCACTTAAGGCTGGGTTCACACATGTCCGGCTGCGGTTTGCAGTTTTGTTCACTGGTTCAAGCTCAAATTTTTATTTGTATTCCCACCCAAGCCGGACACAAAATCGTAATGGACCCTTTTCAAAAGAGGACCGCAGCCACCCCCGACATGTGTGAACCGGCTCCATTGAAAGCCGGTCTGGTTCACGTTATGTGAATCAGATGTGGTTAAAACTCTTCCGATTCGCATATACAGCACGATACAGTATTCATACCCCTTGAAATTGTCCACATTTTGTCATGTTACAACCAAAAACGTAAATGCATTTTATTGGGATTTTATGTGATAGACCAACACAAAGTGGCACATAATTGTGAAGCGGAAGGAAAATGATAAATGGTTTTCAAAATTTCTTACAAATAAATATCTGAAAAGTGTGACGTGCATTGGTATTCAGCCCCCTTTACTTTAATATCCGTAACTAAAATCTAATGGAAACAATTTCTTTCAGAAGTCACCTAATTAGTAAACAGTGTCCACCTGTGTGTAATTTAATCTCAGTATAAATACAGCTGTTCTGTGAAGCCCTCAGAGGTTTGTTAGAGAACCTTAGTGAACAAACAGCATCATGAAGGCCAAAGGAACACACCAGACAGGTCAGGGATAAAAGTTGTGGAGAAGTTTAAGCTGGGTTAGGTTATAAAAAATATCCCAAACTCTGAACATCTCGCAGAGCACTGTTCAATCCATAATCCAAAAATGGAAAGAGTATGGCACAACTGCAAACTAGGGATGCACCAAAATTTCGGCCTCCGAAAATTATCAGCATTTTCGGCATCGACTGCAGGGGTATGTGTGCATCACATACCCCCCAATGGATGCCAGAGATGAGAAGATTCACAATGCACAAAGCGCGTTGCTTGTACGAACCGCTCTGTGCGTGAAACTGTCAGCTAATTACACTGAATGCAGAGAGAGCGCTGTCAGATTTTCAATTTGATGTTGAGAGGTGGGCGGGACTGAACAGCTATCAAACGCCAGCCAATGGGACAAGGGCTGGGCCCGCCCACCTCAGATCTCAGCGTGAATTTTCGACAGCTCTCTCTCTGCATTCAGTGTAAATTATGTGACAGTTTCATGCACAGAGCGGCTCGTACAAGCTGCGCGCTCTGTGTATTGTGAATCTTCTCATCTCCTCTGCCACTGCCATCCAGTACCACCTGCCAGTACCATCTAGTGCCACCTGCCACAACCATCTAGGGCCGCCTGTCAGTGCCAATCAGTGCCACCTGCCAGTACCATCTGTCAGTGCCACCTAATACCATCCAGTGCCGCCTGTCAGTGCCAATCAGTGCCACCTGCCAGTACCAATCAGTGCCACCTGCCAGTACCATCCAGTGCTGCATGTCAGTGTCAATCAGTGCCACCTGCCAGTACCATCCAGTGTCGCCTGTCAATGCCAACCAGCGCCACCTGCTAGTACCTGTCAGTGCCACCTGTCAGTGCCACCTATCACGGCCACCAATCAGTGCTGCCCATCAGTGCTTGCCTATGAGTGCCACCTATCAGCGACAATCAGTGCCGTCTGTCAGTGCCCAGGCACAGGCAGGCTGCATATGACAATTGTATATAAAAATATAAACATTTTTAAAAATTTTCGGCTTAGTGCATTTTCGGTTTCGGCACCAAAATTTCCATTCGGTGAACCACTACTGCAAACCTAACAAGACATGGGCGTCCACCTAAACTGACAGGCTAGGCAAGGAGAGCATTAATCAGAGAAGCAGCCAAGAGGCCCATGGTAACTCTGGAGGAGCTGCTGAAATCCACAGCTCAGGAATCTGTCCACAGGACAACTATTAGTCGTGCACTCCACAAATCTGGCCTTTATGGAAGAGTGGCAAGAAGAAAGCCATTGTTGAAAGAAAGCCATAAGAAGTCCAGTTTGCGAGAAGAAATGTGGGGGACACAGCAAACATGTGGAAGAAGGTGCTCCGGTCAGATGAGACCAAAATTTAACTTTTGGCCTAAAAGCAAAACACTGTGCGTGGCGAAAAACTAACACTGCACATCACCCTGAACACATCATCCCCACGATGGTGGTGGCAGCATCATGTTGTAGGGATGCTTTTCTTCAGCACAGGACAACGACCCTAAACATACAGCCAGAGCTACAATGGAATGGTTTAGATCAAAGCATATTCATGTGTTATATTGGCCCAGTCATAGTCCAGACCTAAATCCAACTGAGACTCTGTGGCAAGACTTAAAATTGCTGTTCACAGACGCTCTCCATCCATTCTGACAGAGCTTGATCTATTTTGCAAATAAGAATGGGCAAAATGTCACTCTCTAGATGTGCAAAACTGGTAGAGACTTCCCCAAAAAGACTTGCAGCTGTAATTGCAGCAAAAGGTGGTTCTACAAAGTATGGACTCAGGGGGGCTGAATACAAATGCACGCCACACTTTTCACATTTAAAAATTGTAAAAACAGTTGAAAATTGTATTTTTTTAACAGCTTACCTGTAAAATTAATTTCTTGGAGTACATCACGGGACACAGAGCAGGCTATATAAATCATTACTTATGGGGTTATACGCCACCTATAGGTGAATGGACACTGGTTATTCAAACTAGACAGGAAGTCCTCCCCTTTATATACCCCCCCCCCAATACCGGCAGCACCTCAGTTTTGTAGCAAGCAATGAACTCCACAAAAGAAGACAGAGAGGGGAGGGACCTCTGAGTCCTGTGATGTACTCAAAGAAATGGATTTTACAGGTAAGCTATTGAAAAAAATCCCATTTTCTTTTTCATACATCATGGGACACAGAGCAGGCTATATAACCATTACTTACTAGGAAGTCCTATAGCAATATAACCTGAGGGGAGGGAAACACAATCCCAATTAAACCGCAGCCCCTAATATGCTGCGGCCAAAAGAGGAATCCTCCGCTGCTCCAACATCCACTTGATAGAATCTTGTGAATGTATGTACTGAGGACAATGTAGCGCCCTAACAAATCTGTGCCACCGACGTCTGGTGGCAGAAAGCCCAGGAGGCGCCTACTCTCCTGGTGGAATGAGCTCTCACCCTGAAGGGGGGAGCCTTCCCCTTCAAGCCATAAGCTTGAGTAATCATCTGGCGAATCCACAGTGAAATAGCTGCATGCCTGACCCTTCCTGGGGCCTTCAGTAAAAACAAAAAAGGCATCAGTGTTCCTAATGTCTGCAGATCTCTTCAGATACATCTAAAACGGCACACACCACATCCAGAGAGTGCAATCATCCCTCCTTCACAGAGGAAGGATGAGAATAAAAAGGAAGGCAAGACAATATCTTGATTGAGATGAAAAGCCGACACCACCTTTGGTAGGAAGGATGGAATAGGCCATAGCACGACTTTATCCTGGTGCAATCTCAATTACAGCTCCTTACAAGAAAGAGCTGCCAATTCCGAGCTGAGGTGATGGCAAAGACGACCAGCTTCCGGACCAAAAGAACCAAAGGAATCTCCCGATGGATTCAAAAAGGCTGCTTCTGCAGCACTGACAATACCAAATTAAAATCCCACGGACGGGGGAAATCTAACCGGAGGTAATAGATGAGTTACCCCCTGAAGAAAAGTCCTGATCAAGGAATCAGAAGCCAAAGGCCTCTGAAAAATCACCACGCAATGTAAGACTTCCGGACCCTGTGATAAATCTTCCTGATGACTATCTTTCTAGCCTTTACCAGTGTAGATAGCACAGGCCCTGAGACCCCAGGATCTCTCAATAGCCATGTCGTCAAATTTAGCACATGTAAACACGTGTTGAATACAGGACCTCGAGAGAGTAGACCGGGACGGATCGGAAGCTGCCAAGGCCCGTCCGCCGTTAACCTCACTATCTCTGGGTACCAAGGCCTCCTGGGCCGAGCTGGCGCAACCAGAATAACTGTTGCTGCCTCCTCCCGAATTCTGCGCAAGAAATGTGGTAGAAGAGAGATTGGGGGAAAGGCATGAATCAAGGAGAACTGGACCCATGGAATCACCAGATCGTCCACTCCTGTAACAAGAGATTCCCTTGCTCGGGAAGCAAACCACTGGACCTTGTTGCTGAATCGGGAAGCTAGTAGATCCACCTCCTGGCATCCCCCCAGCAGGGGCAAATCTTCCAGGAGACCTCGGGGTGCAGTGACCACTTCCCCGGGTGTATCGGTTGGTGGCTGAGAAAGTCGGTCTTCCAATTTTCTACCCTCTTGATGATGATTCTCTCCCCAAGAAAGTAGTAGGCGTACTTCTTTGTGTGCCAACCAACTCTTGGTGCCACCCTGATGGTTGACATAAGCCACCGCCGTGGCATTGTCGGTCTGCACACTTACCGGGTGACCCTGTAAGCTGGATGTCCAATACCTCAAAGCTAGCCGAATGGCTCACAGCTCTAGGACGTTGATAGGCAGCCTCTGCTCTACCAAAGCCCATCTCCCCTGGACCGTGGAGTGCCCCATGACTGCTCCCCAGCCTGAAAAACTGGCATCCGTGGTCACAATTTTCAAGAGATACTGGAAGAAAGCATCTGCCCTGAGACAGATTCTTGTTTACTAACCACCAGGCGAGACTTAATCGAGCCCTGGGAGTCGAGGACATGCAGCAATCCAAAGACTGTAACTGTCCGTTCCATTCTGCCAGGGTGTTGGGCTGAAGAGCCCTGGAGTGAAACTGGGGATAAGGAATTGCCTTGAAAGAGGCTACCATCTCCCCTAACAGCCTCATACAGAGGCGAACTGATGGGTGTCTTGTCGCCCTTACCTAGCGTACCAGAGTCTTTAGGTTGCTCATCTTCCTCAGCGGTAAAAGCACACTTGCCTGAACTGTATCTAGCCGTAGGCCTAGATATTCCAGGAGACTGAACTGGGTCTAGGAAGGATTTTCCTATATTTACGACCCACCACAAGCTTTCCAGAAACTGGACTGTTAGGGCCATATTCTGCTTGAGTCTGCACAGAGACTGATCTCTGGGCAAGAGGTCGTCCAGGTATCCCAATATCAGGACGCCCCATGATCTCAGAAGGCCCAGTACTGGAGCCAGAATCTTGAAGTGAAAGATTCGGGGAGCTGTTGCAATCCCCAACAGCAGAGCCACAAACTGGTAATGTCGTTCCTCCATCGCAAAATGTAAAAACCTCTCAGGAGGTTGAAAAATTGGCACATGCAAATATGCAGCCCTGATGTCGACTGATGCCAAAAAAACTCCTTCCTTGAGTGAGGCAATCACTGAGTGGATTGACTCCATGCGGAACGACCGCACAATATTGGTGTAGGGCCTTGAGATCTAAGATAGGCCTTACCTACCCATTTGGCTTCGGGACCGTGACTAGGTGACAGTAGAAACCCGTGCCCGCTCAGTTGTTGGTACTTCTGCAATAACACCTTGCATGTTCAGGTGGCCTAGCGCTTGGAGCAAATGCCCCCTCTTTACCAGATCCGTAGGTACTCCGGATCTTAGGAACCTTATTGGAGGGTAAGCTTGGAATTCCAGCTTGCATCCGTGAGACACTGTGGAGACAACCCACCTGTCTTGGGCCAGCGCTTCCCATACACTTGCAAAGTGTAACCTCCCACCCCCACCCGCACGAGTGGGGGCGCCCCTTTACAAGGAGGGTTTGGTTGCAGGCTTGGAGGTTTTCTGGGCCCAAGGCTTCTTTTGACCTTGACCCTGCTGGTTACCTCTGGATACAGACCCTTCTGGCCATCGAGACTGCCAAGGCCGGCAAAATCAGAGGAATCAGAAGCTGTACCCCTAAAGGAGGGACGCTTGACCACTTTTTTTTAACTGGCAGAAGAGAACTCTTACCTGCAGAAATGTTCTTAATATACTTTGTCAAGGTCTTCCCCAAATAGACGTTCATCATGAAAGGGGAATCCTGTCAGCAAACTCTTACAGGGTAGTTCAGCTGACCAACTCTTTAACCACAAAATCCTATGCATGTATACAAATAATTGAGCCATCCGGGATGTCTGCTGTATTGAGTCTTTAAGAGCATCCGCAGCAAAACAGGGCCTGAGGTAAATCCATGGACTCAAAAAGCTTTCCTCCATAGGATATATCAAAAAAAAAAACTTTTAGGAGGAATAAACAATCTGTCTGGGTGTTCCCAATCAGAATACACCACCTTCTCAATGAGAGGGTGCAAAGGGAACCTCTGCGCCCCCTGATGCGACATTAATGACCCAAGGGAGGAATACACATTCACAGGCCTCTCTACTGGAGGTAACCAGAATGTAGCATGTACCTTGCGTGTAAGTGCCTTGACTAGCAGCCTCTGAGACTGAGAGGCAGTTATCCCTAGGGACTCTTCTAGCTCAGCATCCTCTAAAGAGGAAGCGTCTGAGTGATTCAGCCAGATCCCCGATAGCTACCTCCTCTTCCTCATCCACCCACTCTTGCTCCAGAATCAGAGGGCTGGGGGGAGGAGACCTGTGACGCTTCTTTGAACCGTGTGTAACAGAAGCAATCATGGTCTCTAAGCAAGCCAAGGCCGATGACAGGTCATCTTACATACTCTAAGGAATCAGATGAGGGGTTAGCTACAATACCAGACCGGCACAGCGGCTGAGATTGCCCGGTCCCTTCTGGTCTCCCAGTAGAAGCAATGACAGCAGGGGTTCGACTAGCCTCAGCAGGGGCTGTGGTTAACACAACTGTGCCTCTAGCTCTACCTCCACAGTAAGCTGTGCTCCCCCTGTCGACCGCCTCATACTGTACAAGCTCCATGGCTGTCCACCGGCGACTTCCTGATATTCCGGCATATGTGCAGGATCTCCACGTGCATGCCCATTGGCGTGCGCGGCCACCCATTCCCTTCCACAGTGAAAGGACAGAAGGTGCTGGTGCAGGCTCCCCCTGGTGGTAACTACACAGGAACGACAGTTTCTAGTCGAGCCCTCTGGTGGTGAAAAAAAAAAAAAAAAAAAAAAAAAGGGGGGGGGGGGGGGG
>BLSH010000573.1:808158-824560 GCA_018402905.1 Glandirana rugosa
CGCCTGGTGTGACACGAAAAAAAATTAAATTGGCGGAGTCCTGGCGGGTGGCAGTTTACTGCCGCCTCGCCAGGACGAGAGTGTCGCCCACCTACAGTATACTGCAGGAGGGAAATTCGGCCCTAACGCGTGCTAGCCCGCGCGCGTAGGGTCGAGACAGCCACAGCCGCACAGGGGTCCTGTGCGGCGAAGTGGCTGTCCCCACTTGTCGGTAACCAATACCGACAAGTGGTGCACTAGCCGGCACTGCTTCCCTCGCGCGACGCGCACACACAGCCACCGCCGCACAAGGACCCCTTGTGACGGACAGTGGCTGTGTCCATAGTCGGCGGCCGGCCGCCGACTATGAAATTACATTACATGTGATCGGCTGTGAAGTAGATCACAGTCGATCACAAAGTATCAGCCGCCGGCCGGCGGCTGATACCTGTGTCGGTGACAGGCAGTGTTCCCCAGGAACACGCCGCCACCGACACACACGCGCAGCGCGCTCCCTTCGTCACGGCCGATCACGTGGTGAACAGCCATAACCAATGGCTGTTCACCCCTGTCGGTGAAGCGGCGTGTCCTGGGGACACGCCGACACCGACAGAGCTGGGATGCGCGCGCCCGATCGTGCGCAATCCCGGCTTAAAGGGAGGACGTCATATGACATCCACCCGCTGTGAGAGCAGGACCGCTCCGCCGTCATTTGACGGTGGGCGGTCCTGAGGCGGTTAAATTAAAAAAAAGCACAGTGTGGTCCGCCAAATCAATAGCAAACTCGCAATTTTTTTTATAATTTTGCAGTGGGGCCCCCCTCAAAATCCATATAAATATAGATTGGGGGGGGGGGAGCCCCACACTGTTACCTCTTAAATTTTTTTACAATCTGTTGTCAGTGAGGAATCCCGCTGACCCACATATGAATCATGGTTGGTGCTGGCTCCCTAACCACTTAATTAGCACAATATAGCCGAAAGATGGCTACAATGCAGCTCTTTAGTTCTGGGAGGGTGTCCATGGACTTCCTCCCAGAACCACACCCCCTATTGCCTGCATCGGGTGCACTCAGTAACCGTTGTGTCCTTAAGAAAGGGACAATCACAGTGACCCTTTACCATGTGATCAGCTGTGTCCACTCAGATGATCACCTGTAAACAGACTTGCTGGTTAACAACAGTCCTTTCCTCGCACACTGTCTCTGTGTGAGGAGAGGAAAGCCGATAACTGGCAAAGCTGTCAGCACACTATTTATCAGTGCAGCCTCATCAACGAAGAAGAAAACGGAAAATTTCCTACCAAATACTTACCGTAATTTTCCTTTCTTGATGGACTCCATGGCAGCCTACGTGTGGGTTTAGTCCCGCCTCTAATACCCTATAGGACACCTCTCCCATAAATCTTTGCTCCTAGCCGGCGGCCGTGTTCCATAACTAGCCTACTCCAGACATTTGGGAGGGAATCCGGCTGCCATGGAGTCCATCAGGAAAGGAAAATTACGTTAAGTATTTGGTAGGAAATTTTCCGTTTTCCTGACAGACTCCATGGCAGCCTACGTGTGGGAAATAACTCGCCAACATACCCGGGTGGGCAAAAATGCTGACCAAAAAGATATATTTAACACCGTCCACTGACAATACCTGACTACCAAAGATAACAGAAGATAGAGCCGCTGGCTCCACACAATATTGTGACATGAACATATGGATTGAAGCCCAGGAGGCTGCCCTGCAGATCACTTCGGGAGCGACATGTCGTGAAGCCGCCCACGAGGTCGAGACACTTCTAGTTGAGTGCGCTGTCACCGCCTGAGGAGGAGCCAAGCCCTTTTCCTTATAGGCCCACTGGATCGCCTGAACGATCCAGGCAGCTATGGATCTGATGGAGGCTCTCAGCCCCTTCTTCTTCCCGTTGAGTAGGACAAATAGATGATCGGATTGGCGAAAAGGAGCCGTGGCTTCCAGATATAGTCTTAGGTTGACCCCCACATCAAGAGGGTGCAAGCCTGAACCATCCGCTGTCTCGAAGGAGGGAAGGACTATCTCCTGATTCTCATGGAAGATTGAAGTGACCTTGGGATTTGACCCCAGCATCGGAACCAAGACCACCCTGTCTGGGAAGAAAGTAAGAAAGGGTTCTCTGGCTCCCAGGGACTGGATCTCTGAGATTCTTTTTGCCGATGTAATGGCCACCAGGAAAACGGTCTTGCAAGCAAGCTCACTGATTGAGAGTGCTCTGTGCATCTGCGAGAAAAATTCGAGAACCAGTGGCAGATCCCATTTAGGAAACCGTGGTTTTCTCTGTGGTCTCAACCTGACTGCTCCCTTGAAGAACTTCTGAACTAGGGCCTGCCTAGCCCATGAAGTACCAGTACAGGCAGATATTGCCGATACCTGTACCCGGAGAGAACTTACAGCTAGTTCTAGGTCCGGACCCGACTGCAGAAAACTCAGGATGTCCTGGACTGATGGGGAACCACAGGAGTTGGATCGGGAGGACATATGGCTTGTGAACCTGGACCAGATCCTCTCGTAGACTCGTTTCGTACTCACTCGTCTTGCACTTAGGAGTGTGGGGATTGCTTCCTTCGGGCACCCTAGTGCCTCCAACCTTTCCCTTTCAAGAACCAGACCTTCAACCGCAGGTGGCCGGGCATGGATGTAGGGACGTGCCCTGGGATAGTAGATCTAGCCTGAGAGGTAATGGGACTGGGTCCCTGTAGCTGAGGAGTGACAAAAGAGGAAACCAGGGCCTGTTGGGCCAGTATGGAATTACCGTGACCACTTCCACATCTTCCGTTCTGAGCCTTCGCAGAAATTGGAGGATTATCGGAATCGGGGGAAAGGCATACGCCCTGTGGAACCTCCACTGCTCCGTGAGAGCATCGACCCCATAGGCCTGAGGGTCCCGGAACCTCGAATAATACTTTGCTAGCTTCCTGTTGCACGGAGAGGCGAAAAGGTCCACTTCTGGAGACACCCCTAGAGATAAGATCCATGCAAACACTTCCTCGTGGAGTGACCACTCGTTGTTGTCCAGACGGACTCGAGAAAGAAAATCCGCCTGGACGTTCAGAACTCCGGGAACATAGGTTGCTGTGATATTGCTCAGATTCCTCTGTGCCCATAACATGATCGGCTCCACCTCCTGTAGTAAACTCCGGCTCCGGGTCCCCCCCTGTCTCTTTATGTAGGACACTGCCGTGGTGTTGTCTAGCCGGAGTGACACCATTGTCCCAATGATCCTCAGGCACTGGATGGCCTGAAGATACGTTGATGAGAGCGCCAGTCGTATCCTGCTCTGGATCGCTACTATCTTCTCCTCGGGCAAGGAGATGGTGCCCAGAGTCGTGTCGAAAAGGGCACCGAGGTATACAAGACATTGTGAGGGCTCTAAGTGGCTTTTCTCGAAGTTGAACAGCCACCCAAACTCCTGGAGGGTGGCGATGACTTGGTCCCTGTGTTCTATTATCTGGGATTTGTTCTGTGCCAAAAGAAGCAGATCGTCCAGGTAATGAAAGAGCCGGATACCTCTGGTTCTTAACAGAGCTACTACCGCCAACAAGACCTTCGAGAAGACTCGAGGAGAGGTTGATAGGCCGAAGGGGAGGCAGGTGAACTGATAATGGAGCTTCCCCACGGCAAACCGGAGGAACTGCTGAAACTCCGCTGCCACTGCCACGTGGAAGTATGCGTCCTTCAAATCTATGGAGACTAGCCAGTCCCCGGCCTGGACTGCTTGTTGGATTGTAGACAGCGTTTCCATTTTGAACCTTTCCTTCTTGATGAAGCAGTTCAGGTGTGTCAAGTCTATCACAGGTCTCCATGCGCCATTTCTTTTCCGTACCATGAAGAGTGGGGAATACATCCCCAGCCCTCGCTCTTCGTTCGGGACAGGAATTGTGGCGCCTTGTGCCAACAAAGATCCTATGTAGGCTAAAAGGATCTCTCTTTTTGCTCTTGAAGCTGAAAGGGTTGTGGAAACGAACCTCAGCCTGGGCGCCTTGCAGAAGGCCCACGCATGGCCCTGGGAGACCGTTCTGACGGTCCATCCACCTTGGACTGAGGCCGCCCAACCATGTCGAAAGCGGAGCAAACGAGCCCCCACCTGACATGCTTGGGCGGGCCCAATCTCAAAAGGATTTGGCTGGGCCCCCCTCACCAATCAGACCACCCCTAGAAGCCTTCTTGCCAGACGCCTGCCTGGACTTCCAAGATCTGGAGAACTGCCGACCAGGCCTGTAGCTGCATGCTTCCCTGTAACGGTCCTGGTTCTGCTTCCTCGAGAAGGGGCGTCCCCGGCCTTGCCCACGCCGGTCCTGAGGGAGGAACCCCGACTTACCTCCGGTGGCTCGGGTTATGGCCGCGTCTAACTTGTTCCCGAAAAGAGAGGACCCCTCAAATGGGATACGGCACCACACCTGTTTGGACGCCGGGTCGGCCTGCCATGGGCGAAGCCACAAGGCCCGCTTGGCCGTAATGGTCGAGAGCATAACCCGAGACAAAAGCCGAATAAGGTCAAGGGACGCCTCCCCCAGGAAGGCAGTAGCCAGCCTGAGCTCCTGTATGGGGGAACTCTTGGCCACCCCGTCCGAGACACTCCTGAGCGTCTCGTCTATACTGTCAGTCCACCGCTCCATTGCCTTTGATGTCGCCGCCAGGGCAGGTTTACATGCCATACCCGCAGACAGGTATGCCTTCTTAAGGTCAGAGTCGATCCGTCTGTCCAGGGCATCCTTAAAGGAGACTGTATCCTCCAGAGGGAGTGTGACATGCTTGACCAGTCTCATTACAGCCGCATCCACTAGAGGGGCTGATTCTAAGTGACTGACCTCCTCTTCTTTAAAGGGATACAGCTTCAGAACCTTAGGTAAAAAGGAGTTTTTCCTGTCAGCCTTGGACCACTCCTCCGAAATGACTTCCCCCAGTTCCGTAAGGAAGGGGAAGTTAGCCCGATCCTTCTTTAGCTGTTTGAAATATTTCCTCTGTGTGACCACGGGATCCTCCCAATCCAGGGCATCCCTTACTGCTTTGACCAATGGGGCGACCAGGGCAAAATCAAACCCCCCATATGGCTCCTCTGTCACTGGTGCGCCCCCAGGTTTGGCGGGAGACTTACGGGTTCTGTCAGTCTCTATCTCTTTAAGAGACTCCTTTACGACCCTCTTCACAAGGGACTCCAACTGTACCGTCTCCCCTCTTTCACCGGCAGCTCTTGTGTAACAGGGGTCACAGAGAGATCTCCCAATTGGTGCCCGCGACCTGCACCCCCAGCAGGTATGCTCAGCTGGGCGACTGGAGTGGGTCGCCGAATGATGTACTGAGTCCCTACCATGGTGACTTGACCTGGAGGGTGACCCGTGGTGCTTAGATCTGGAAGAAGAGTGTCAGCCATGGGACTTAGATGAAGCACTTCTTCTGTGGGAACTGCGATGATGATCCGACCTAGAGGAGCTAAAAAGAAGAAGCAGAGGAAAGTAGACACAGGGGTTAGGGTAAGAGCCTCTGCCATACCCCCCCCAGGCTACCACCCAGAAAGAGCGTACCTGTGGTGGGAGGGCTGGCCACAGGCTGGCGGTGAAGCGTCCATGGTGCTGGCGGTCTCCATGGAGGCTATAAGAAAAAAACTCTATTTAGACAATGCAGCTCCCACAGGAGCCCGGAGTCCAGCCAGCCAGCTCCTGCCTACCTTAGAATCAGGCAGAACTGCCTGGGGAAGTCGCCGCCGAAGCCCGCAATCATTCCCACCGACCGTGGGCTTCTGGCGGTTTACGTAAGCGCGCACGCGCGGCCGCCGCCGCTTCGGCAGCACCGCGCCTGCGCCAACCAGGCCTCGTTCCCGATCCGGACCCGCGCATGCACGATACCACCGCGGGCCACGAACCGGGAAGTGAACGGCGGCTGGAACGCACTCCGAAACCAGCCGCCATGCCTGTCAGCCACGGACCACCAGGGAACAAAAAAGAGGGAAAAGCTCCTAAAGACAAGAACAGGTACAAACACTGCTGCCATGCAAAAATAATTCCGTGACGCTGCCACACTTCTTGCCGAGGCCCATGCCGTCCTCTGGGGTACACAAGGCTAGTAGCTAGGCTAAGTGGCCACCATGCGCAGCCTACCCGCCAGTGGCTAGGCATCCAGACATCTTCTTGCGCTCTTCCATTTTCCCCCCTCCATACCCCACTAGTAGCTAGGGCTTATAGGAGTATGCGACTGTCCATCTCCTGAGTCGCAGCTCGGCTAACCAGTGGCAGGAAGTCTTCAGGTAAGAGGACCATCTACTCGGTCCTGCGAGGAGGACAAAAAAGGAACACGGCCGCCGGCTAGGAGCAAAGATTTATGGGAGAGGTGTCCTATAGGGTATTAGAGGCGGGACTAAACCCACACGTAGGCTGCCATGGAGTCTGTCAGGAAAGATGACTTATTTGCAAAAAATTATAACAGAAACAAAACAAAAAAGAAATTTTTTTTCCAGAATTTTCAGTCTTTTTTCGTTTGTTTAGCAAAAAAAATTAAATCCCAGTGGTGATTAAATAGCACTAAAAGAAAGCTCAATCTGTCTCAAGAAAAATCATATAAATTTAATTTGGGTACAGTGTTGCATGAAGGCGCAATTTGTCATTCAAAGTGTGACATCACTTAAAGCTGAAAATTGGCCTGGGCAGGAAGGGGGTGAAAGTGTCGGTATTGAAGTGGTTAATAACCAGTTATTCACTGATTGTTAAAGAGGAGCTCCAGTCTGTAAAATAAATTAAAAGTCAGGAGCCACAAATACTGTAGCTGCTGACTTTTAATATAAGGACACTTACCTGTCCAGGGATCCCGCAAAGTTGGCACCCCTAGCCGATTCGTCAATTGGCTTCGGTTGCAGGCGTCGGCATTGTAAGTAAGTGAAGCCTTTCCTGCTGCGCATGCACAAGTCAAGCTGCACTTTCTAAATGGTCCCACTGTCTTCTGAGACCTGTGTGTGTTATAGAAGGCGGGGAGGAGGAGGGGCCAAAAATGTCATAGAGCACCAATAAGTGATCTTACCCAGAAGTGAGAGCGGGTACCTGTCAAAACCAGGTACCTCCTCCCCCTCAAAGAGTGCCAAATGTGGCAGTGGAGGCGGGGGGGGGGGGGGGGTGTGATCAGAGTATCCTCTTTTGGATGGAGCTCAGCTGTTGCCAGCTCCTTAACAACCAGCTTTTTCCTGTGCTGGCAGGTACCGGCTCCTTGACAACCATCTAAAATGTAAACATTATTTTACAATTGCAGGCCTGGATCACTACTTATTTGCCACATGCATTCATTTATTTATTTACTTCAGTCTGGGTTCACACACGCAAATTGGATGTGGATTTTCGACGTATCCAGTTCGCATGACAGGTGAGTGTGACCTCTCAATGGAGCCGGTTCACACATGTCTGGGGCGGCCGCGGTCCGGATTGAAAAACGGTCCTGTGCGTCTTGGGTCTGGTTTAAGTGGGAATTCAGGCAAATATTTGGAGCTAAATCACACCTGAACCAGTGCACACGAATGCACTGGACCCCATGCACCGCGGCTGCATATGTGTGAGCCTAGCCTTAGTGAATTTACTTACTCTGTTTTATGCTGTGTTTATAGTGTTTTTGACTTTAGAGGTACATTCCGCATATAGGGATAGTGAATGGACATTTTCCATATCACATGTGATATTTGGGGGAAAATGTGTACAGAACTATGGCTGTCCCTGTTCTTGTGTTTCTTACATCACATGCATACAGCATATACTGATTCTTTCCCAACAAAAGAGTGCTGCATCATTGAGATCAATAATCTGCCCTCACACTGTAGGGAAAGGCCTTTTGGGTGATGTAGTTATGGGTGGGCATGCCTGTGTCAGTAAACTGTGTGTTCTGCAGCTGTCCTTGTAAGAATTCTGCAAGCTCAGTGATGCCACTACACAAAGTAAAAAAAAAATGTAATGCTGGGACATGTTCTAGAGCAGCTGCCTTTTAACCAGGGTGCCTTCACATTTCTCTGCCTTTTAGTTACACAAAGCCACAGGTTTTATTGTGCTCCATTAAAACCTTCCAGCTGCCAGTGTCCTAACACCCAATGATGTCTTCGGAGGATGTCAGACGCCTGCGCAGCATCCTTGTTTGCCCCTGCCCCTCTCCCTCAGCACTGGAGACGAAAAACACTGGAACACTCGTCAGTACCAATGGGCAAAGTTCAGTTTTTGCTTTGGATGAATAATTCACCTGTAAGGTTGGGTGTCTTATGTGTATGAATGTTGCTGTATTATGTAAAGCCTCCAGATTGTGCAGAATTTTAAAGGGTGTCTTGACTAAAAAAGATCACCAAACACTGATCTAGAGGGAGGGGAGAAGACTTAGGGGTAAATACGTGTAATGCTTAGGCATACACTTTAAAACCGTTTGCCAACCACAATATGTATATACACGTTGTGGTTTGCAAGTGGTTTACTGGGATTACGGCTGAAGATATTATTCATAACCCCGGTATTGTTTTCTTTATCGTACATCATGGGACACAGAGCAGACCATAATAATTACTAATTGGGTTATACACCACCTATAGGTGAATGGGCACTGGCAACCAATAGACAGGAAGTTTCCCCCATATAACCCCTCCCAGACCGGGAGTACCTCAGTTTTTTCGCCAGTGTCTTAAAGGTGATGATCATGGCTGTTAAAGCTCTTCAATCTGGAAATGATGTCCTAGAAAAAGGACATTATGATCGGATCCATTTGGATGGCAAATAGGCTAAAATTGATGGTATTAAAGCCTCATTGGAAGGAGAGAAGATTCCTTGAGGTTTGCCTGTAATGCAGCTTTACAGCGCTGGACCCTGCGTAATGGAACTCTGTGCAGTGTTTGTTCTGACCAAGGTGCTTTCCTGCAGGGTGCTATACAGGTCCAGGGGAGTGGACCCCAGATTAAGGGGGACCCAGTCCCTGAAGGTCTTTTATGACAAAACCCGCCGTGATGGGTGAAGATTGGACTCCTGTTATGTTAAGAGTCCTGTGGCAGGAATGGTAAGTCTGCATTTTTTTGCAGTTTCTCTTTTTTTAAAAAAAAGCGAGATCTGACTGTCTCTGGTCTTCTCTCAGTGTGCTGTTTAGTCATGCTCTGTGTACTGGGCTGCTGTTTCTCCTCCAGCGACTAGAGGGCGCAGGCTTGCTCAGTATGGCCTATTTCTATATAGGCAGTAAGGATTAGCTCGGCCGTGTCCGCAAGTGCACGTGCCCGCCGGGAAGTGAACCCTGCACTGTGCTAATAAGAGGCAATGAGACATTCCGCGATCACTGCAGCTGCATGTCGGGAAAATGTCTCACTGCCTATGTTTGGCGCAGTGCATGGTTTACTTCCCGGCGGGCTCGGGCATGTGCACTTGCGAACACGCCCGAGCCCACCCTTAATAGGCAGGAAGTGGAGGGGTGGCCATGTTTGCCATGTGCTCAGCAGGTGCAGCAAAGCCTCTTGAGACACAACAGCAGCCCATGAATACTAATGAAGTGTGAGAACTTACTATGGGAGAAGTGGGTGGCCAGACAAGTCATGATTATATACTGCATACTTACTGCTTAATCCGGGGGGTATGTACAAATGTCAGTCGACACACCCCTATACGGGAATGCACTATAAGGAATTGTATCTCCAGAATAATGTGCATTTGGTCTGCAGGAGCTTACCTTTATGCTCCTTTCACACTGGATCGGCGTTTTACTGCTCGTTATAGCGCAGCTATCGCGCCGCTATTCGGGCGGCGGCGGTGCGCTTTTAACCCCCCCAGAAGGGGTTAAAAGTGCCGGTTTGCAGCGCTCCCGAGGCAGTTTTCAGGCGCTTTGGGAGCGCTGCCCCATTGTTTTCAATGGGCAGGGGCGGTATAGGAGCGCTGAATACACTGCTCCCACAACGCTCTAAAGATGCGGGTTGCAGGACTTTTTTTACCGTCCTGCAAGCGCACCGCCTCAGTGTGAAAGCACTCGGGCTTTCACACTGGGGTGTATTGGAACATGCTTTGCATAGATAGATGTTGCATAAGCATATGTTTGAAATAACATGGGCATCGGTGCACTTTAACCACTTAAGGACCAGATGGTTTTCCCACATTAGGACCAGAGCACTTTTTGCGATTCGGCATTCTGTCGCTTTAACTGACAATTGCGTGGTCGTGTACCCAAACAAAATTGATGCCCTTTTTTCCCCACAAATAGAGCTCTGTTTTGGTGGTATTTGATCCCCTCTGCGTCACTTCTGATCACCGCTATTAAAATTTTGAAAAAAAAAAACCAATATTTCCTCAAGCGTCTTTCAGGACAGCACCTTGAGAGATGGCTCCTCCCTCAAAATCCAGGAAACACCCACTTCCACCTTTTAAAAGGAGGCATCTCCACATCCCCGTCGGTTTTTGTGTTTCCTCCGGCCAAGGAACACCTAAGGGGGGGGGGGCAGGTCTCTAAGGTACTATCCTGAAAGGCTAGGACTCCCTGTCCACCTTACCTGTTTTTTTCTCCTTTTAGCAGATCCGCCCTCCCACACCGCTGGCACAGGCAAGCTGAAGTGGGCTCCCTCTCCCCTCCTTGTTGCTCAGGGAGACTGAGCGCCGTTTTATGGCTACACCGCTCCCAGGCGGCAGTGTGCTGGCCGCGGTTCATTTTTTTGTATTTCCCGCCCCGGAGATAAACCGCCGCCATATTCCTGGTGGCGAATAGTGACTCTGCCCCGCCGGAAGTGAGGCATCCGGAAAGGGGACGGGCGCCATAGAGCGGGCGTGCGGCGTGGTGACGCCGTAAATAACGCGGGGGGAGAGGGGAGGGCGGAACTGGTGCCTATTTCCGGTTCCGGTCCGGCGCAGCGGCGCTTTTGAATTCCGGCACCGGTCATATCAGCCACAGTGAGGACGCCAGTACCGGTATGGATGTTACGGCAACGGCGAGTGGGACAGGCACAGGCACCAGCAAGGCCCAGGTAAGAGAGGTGGAGAGCCTCTAAGCCCTGTGTTTGCCATATCTGTCACTATTTTTTCCCCCTGGTGGCGGGGGCCTGTCAGGGCACATAAAGGTGATTTTTCTTGTTACTTTACTGTGCACCTAGGGTGAGTCTGTTAGAGGTGGGCTGACTTATTGCAATGGTCGCTATCCTTTTTTGTCTCATTTTTGGCAGGCTAAGAGCTCTGACCAACCAGCAAAAAGGAAGTGTCCGTCATGCAAAGCAAAACTGCCTGAGGGATGGAAGAAGACTTTATGCCAATCATGTATTGACGCATTGGTTAAAGAAGAAGCTTCTTCTGCATGTAGGGACATTATCGCATCAGTAAAAAAGGAGTTGGACGCAACCATTCAGTCCTTCCGCTCCTCACTTGCAGGACCATCCAAAAGTCAGCCTTCAGCCTCTGGTTCTTCTCAGAGCTCACTGTTAATCTCAGTGGGGGAGACTGAAAAGGGTTCTCCTACTCCTGGGGGCTTATCACCTTCTCATTCTAACGATGATTCTGAGGAGGAGGAGGAGTCAGAAAACAGACCCTCAAGGTATAAGCTTACTATAGAACAGGTGGATGCTCTGTTAAAGACTGTGCACGATACATTGGGAATGGTGGGGGAGAAAAAGGAGTTATCCCTCCATGACCGAATGTACGCAGGTCTCTGTGAGCCTAAAAATCGCACCATCCCGGTGCACCCGGCTATATCAGAGACCATCAAAAAAGAATGGGCCGAGCCAGAAAGGAAACCATTCCTCCCTAAAGCGCACAGGAGGCGCTTTCCTTTTGATGATGACCCTTCAGCTATTTGGAACAGGGTCCCTAGGCTGGATGTGGCTTTTTCGCAGGTATCCAGGTCCGCAGACTTGGCATTTGAGGACACGGGGATTCTCAAAGAACCCATGGATAAAAAAATAGACCAGCAGCTCAAGAGGGCCTGGCAGTCTACCATGAGCAGTCTGAAGTCGGCTATGGCTACTACATCTATATCCAGGAATCTGGAATATTGGTTAGATCAGCTGAAGACACACATTTCAGCGGATTCCCCCAAACAGGAAATCCTCAATTCCTTTTCAACGCTTTCGGCAGCTGTAGCATATATTTCAGACGCATCAACGGAGTCAATTAGAATGACAGCCAGGTCTGTGGCTCTGGCTAATTCAGCCAGAAGAGCTTTATGGTTAAAGACCTGGCAGGGGGATGCAGCCTCTAAAAGCATGCTTTGCAGCCTACCTTTTACAGGAGATCTTTTGTTCGGCCCTGATCTAGGCCCCAGATAAAAAGAAATCATTTCCAATTAAAAAGAAAAAACAACCAGTAAAAAAGTTTTTTTCGGCCTCAAAGAACTCAAGAGCAGGGCAAAGCTCAAGAGAAGAAGAGGAACTGGTCAGCACAGAGAGGGAAAGGGAGAACAAATGTCTTGTTCAATCCTCCTGCGACCTTCAGCAAGACGCAGTGACTTGTCACTCCAGGTGGGGGGAAGACTGCAGAACTCTCTCCCATACTGGACAAGCGTGTCCAAAAATCAGTATGTTCTGGACATGTTAGCCAAAGGGTACAAAATAGAATTTGTGGAAAAACCACCAGAAAGGTACTTTGTAACAAACCTTCCAGGAGACGCCACAAGAGCACTGGCAATGAAGAACCTTTTAAAGGATCTGATGCGTCAAAAAGTTGCTATTCCGGTGCCTCCAGGGGAACAACATCAGGGATTTTACTCCCACATTTTTCTGGTAAAAAAGCCATCGGGCGGTTTCCGTCTTATTCTCAATTTAAAACCGTTAAACAGGTCAGTTCAGTACAAGAGGTTCCATATGGACTCGATCTTCACAGTAAAGGGTCTGTTAACAAAAGGTTGTTTTATGGCATCAATCGACCTTCAAGATGCATATCTGCATGTGCCAGTAGCACCACAGTCGCAGAAGTTCCTGAGGTTAGCATTAAGTTGGAGAAAAGAAACCCTTCATCAGCAATTCAGGGCTCTGCCTTTCAGCCTCTCAGCAGCGCCACAAATGTTTACGAAGATTATGGCAGAAGCATGGCGCCTCTGCATCTGCGGGGGATAGCACTAATCCCGTACCTGGATGATTTGCTTCTGTTTGCCTATACCAGGGAAAAATTGTTGGAAGATTTTGCAGAAGCTCGCAGTTATTTAGAGGCATTGGGGTGGATTATCAATGTACAAAAGTCAAATTTCAATCCAGCTCAACAGGCCACGTTCTTGGACTACCAGACAGACTCAGTAGATCAGAAAATCGTTCTACCAGTAGAAAAAAGAATCAAGGTCCAAAGCATGGCAGCAATGCTCCAGACCAACCAGGTATTTACAATCAGAAACGTGATGTCAGCCCTGGAAACCCTAACAGCAACAATTCCGGCCATCCAGTGGGCTCGTCTTCATTTCAGACCTCTGCAAGATTTCCTTCTAAGGGTTTGGAATCACAATCCAGACACCCTAGATGTAAAAGTAAAAATCACTTTGAGGGTCAAAAGGACCCATTGGTGGTGGAGGAACGAGGAAAATCTTGCCAAAGGTTTGCTGTGGACATGGCCAAATGGCGAAACAGTGACAATGGACGCCAGCAGCTGGAGCCGGGGGCCGCACTGGATACAGAACCTAGCACAAGGTGCATGGTCCAAGGCAGAGGCAGGAAAGTCCTCAAACTGGAGAGAATTAAAGGCAGTCACTTTAGTGTTAGCTGCCTTCTGCCCAGGCCTCCAGGGGTCCCACGTAAGGATACTGTCAGACAATGCCACGACCGTAGCCTACTTGAACAGACAGGGGGGAACGAGAAGCAGAGCTCTTCAGATTAAAGAGCCTTTTTGGTCTATTTATCCTGATTATTTTGAAGACAGATTTTTTTGTTTTTACCAAAAGTAGCGACGGTCCAGAACCGATCGCAAGAAATTATTTTGCCAACATTTTGTGCGAATCCTTCTAATGAGAAGGAAAACAGGTTTCACAGTTCAGATGTGAGAAGAACTTTGTTACATTATTTAAAAGTCACAAAGGACTTTAGGAAATCAGACTCTTTGCTGATCCAATTTTCAGGTAACAAGAAAGGCCACCAGGCCTCTAGGGGTCAATTGCAAGGTGGCTCAGATCAACAACTCTGGAGGCCTACTCCAAGATGGGACTGCCTCCCCCACCGGGGGTGCGAGCACACTCTATCAGAGCTCTAGCCACGACATGGGCTGAAAAAGCTGGTGCCACCCCAGATCAGATCTGTAAGGCAGCCACCTGGTCTGGTCTAGTTACCAGACCTTTGTCCGGCATTATAGGCTGGACCTTATGTCAGCAGCAGATCAGGCATTTGGCAGGAAAGTCCTGCAAGCTGTAGTCCCTCCCTAGGGGGTAAGTCTCGCTTATACTCTCAAGGTGCTGTCCTGAAAGATGCTTGGGGAAAATTCAAGTTAGTCTTACCGGTAACTTGTTTTCCAAGAAGTCTTTTAGGACAGCAGCAACCCGTCCTTGTTGTTTTTGTGCATATATTCAGGCTGTTACTCTACTACAACTGATGGGGATGTGGAGATGCCTCCTTTTAAAAGGTGGAAGTGGGTGTTTCCTGGATTTCGAGGGAGGAGCCATCTCTCAAGGTGCTGTCCTGAAAGACTTCTTGGAAAACAAGTTAACTGTAAGACTAACTTGAATTTTTTAAAGTTTTGCTATAATGCATATCCAAAAAAAAAGGGAATTCATTTATGGCGTTTTTACTATTATTATTTTTTTACTAATAATGGCGGCGATCTGCGATTTTTATCGGGACTGTTATATTGCAGCAGACATGTCGGACACTTTTTTGGGACCAATGACAATTATACAGCGATCAGAATTTTAAATATCCACCGATTACTGTGTAAATGTCATTGGCAGTGAAGGGGTTAACCTGCGGGGGGCGATCTAGGGGTTAACTGTGTTCCCTTGGCGTGTTCTAACTGTGAGGGGGCTGGGCTGCCAGGGGCATAAGAGATCTAACTGATCCCAGTGACAGGGATCAGTAGATCTCTCATATGTCGCCTGACAGAGCAGGGAACCGCCATGTTTACATCGGTTTCTGGTTTTTCTTCTCTGCCAGGTCATTGCGGGTAGCCGCCGGACCTGTGGCCACACTGCTGCGGAGTGCGGAGGACACGAGAGCGTGCCGGCGGCGGCGCGCTCCTGCCCGCTAGCCGCACATGAGCGAGCCGCCGTTTATAAATGGTGATTCGTCCTACAGCGCCACTCTGTTCGCGAGCCGGTCGGGAACCGGTTAAGGAGTTGTATCCAGAATAGCATGCATTTGGTCTGCAAAAGCTTATTTTTAGGCTGTTTGAAGCAGCATAAAGGCTGCATGGGATGCCTATGTACTTGGCTAATCCTTCAAAACTAGTATGGGCTCAGTTGAGCAGGTGCAGCATAATGGTCATGTGTGCATAAACGCATGCTGGTTTGCATAGACGCTTGCTTGAATAAAAAGACTTGCATAGGTGCATATTACGTGGATACGTGCTGCGTAGACACAGGTGTTCAAAGGCAAGTGTTGCATGGGCGTGTATTTTGCATAAATGTGTGTATATGTTGCATGTTTGCGTAGACGCATGTTACATAGTTGCATGTTTGCATAGACGCATGTTATATAGTGGCATGTTTGCATAGACGCATGTTTACAGGGATACATGGGGCATAAACGCATACTGCGAAAACGCATCTTTGCATAAACACGTTTGCCTAAGATACGTGTTGCATAAACACGTTTCATAAACGCATGCTTGCTTCTTGCATAAATGTATGGACACGGGCTGCATATGCGAATGTTTGCGTAGACACGCGCTTTCATGTATTCCATAAACGTATATTCCATAAGTACATAATTACATGCATGCATGCATAAATGCATATTGTTTAACCACTCCAGCCCCGGAAGGATTTACCCTCTTACTGAGCAGAGCATTTTTTACAATTTGGCACTGCACTGCTTTAAAGTGGTTGTCAACCCATGACAACCACTTTAACCTACAGGTAAGCCTATAATAAAGCTTACCTGTAGGTGCCCTGCATATCTCCTAAACCTGCACGGTTTAGGAGATATACAGCGTACTGCCATTACCAACGTCATTTGGCACATGTGCAGTGAAGAAACGGCCCGCTGTGCCGTTCCTTCACTTCGTTCGTGCCGTGACTATCGGCCCCCGCGCGAATGTGCGGGAGTGATGTGATGCGACTCCGGCCAGTCACAGAGCCGGAGATTGTGGGCCCAGAAGGAAGAGGGGCGCAGCCTGCACAGGGGACATCGCAGGCTTCGTTTGCGGATAAGTGACACATAGTGGGCTAGTATGCGATGCATAGTAGCCCATTATGCTTTTACTTTGCAGGGGAATATAGAGGAAGTAAACCCCATCAGGGTTTACATCCTCTTTAACTGGTAATTGCGAGGTCATGCAATGCTGTAGCCAAATGAAATTTGTGTCTTC
>BLSH010000573.1:855061-869135 GCA_018402905.1 Glandirana rugosa
GGAACCAAGCCGGGGCGGAGGAGAGAGAGGAGTAACCGAGTGACTGAAACTAACTGTGGTCGCCTCGATTACCCCTCCCTCTCAGAGACCTTTAGACACCGAAAACACGTTGTAGCGTCCTAGCTCTACCCCGAGTCCATTCATAATCCCTTCGACTCCTCCCGACGACGTGTGTCTTCCAAAAAATAGAATTATGTATTTTACGTAATTCTAATTTTTTTTGAAGACTTTCAATTTTGTGCATTTGCCTTTTAATGAGACACTGAAAAAAATTACAAACAAAATGAATGGAAATGAAAAAAACCTTAAATATTAAAAGTAAAAAAATAGAAATAAAAAAAATCAGCAGAAAATGAATAGCAAAGTGGAGAAAGTATGGCTGATAAGTGGTAATTTAAAGTGGTTCTAAAGGCAGAAGTTTTTTTTAATCTTAATGCATTTTATGTATTAAGATAAAAAACCTTCTGTGTGCAGCAGCCCTCCTCAGCTTCCCTAATACTTACCTGAGCCCCATCTCGATCCTGCGATGTTGCACAAAAGCCACAGATTTCCAGAGACTCTCCCTCCCCATTAGCTCCGCTGGTGTCAATCAAAGTCAGTGAGCCAATGAGGAGAGAGAGGAGGCGGGGCCGAACCAAGGCTCTGTGTCTGAATGGACACACAGAGCAGTGGCTCAGCTCAGGTGACTCCATAGCAAGCTGCTTGTTGTGGGGGCACTCGGCAGAAAGGAGGGGCCAGGAGCGCTGGCGGGTGACCCGAGAATAGGAGCATCATGGCTGCTCTGTGCAAAACCAACTGCACAGAGGAGGTAAGTATAACCTGTTTATTATTTTCAAAAAAAAAACAAGGCTTTCATATCACTTTAAGGTTAATATATTTTAGTTTTTAGTAAAGTTCTTTTAACTGATGTTGTGTGCAGATCAAAAGTCACGACTTTAATCTACTTATTATTAATATCATAAATGCAATGTATCAATACATTGTTACACTGTGTTACCCAATGACACCTGACTATTGCGTGCATCCAATCATAATTGGAAGTTTAGCGAGTCATTCATCAAGCAGCTGCTGCAGGTAAACCTTTCTGGTGCATGTATTCTACTTGACAGTGGTTGATTCTCCTTCAGTGCATGTTCCCATGTTCTTCAGCTTCATATTGAAGATACTGCCCTCCAGAATCTTATTAATGCCCTTAAAGCAGTCCTTGCATCAGGGGTGGCCCGTCCATTAGGGCGCATGGGCACCGCCCCCTCTGTCCAGCCACCCCCCCATCTATGCTATGGATAGATTCATGTCACCCGCGACCACCCCTTATTCATGCGGTCTGCCCCTTTGAGGCACCAGCCACATGAATTCCCAGGGATGGGGGGTTCTTCGAAGCATCTCATTAGAGCCATAGGCTCTAATAGGCTTCAACATAGAGTGGCTTGTGGCGCACAGCATGGCGCCGCAAGACCACTCAAATGTGTTAGAAAGGCAAATGAATATTTGCCAGGCCCCCAGGTAATTAATGCCATAAGGTGCTAGTATGCACTGCATATGAACAAACATCAGGGTTACCTGTCATGCAGAGCCCTCTAGCAGCATGCTGTCACTGCTGCATCTATCTTCACCCAATCTTCCTTTCGGGTTTGCACCCTCTGGACATTTAAATGGCCAGGCTAAGATATGTCGCTTCTGAGCATGTGCACAGGAGTCATGATCATGACACGGCACTTTCTGCATTGACGGCACACTCAGTGTGCCCTGAATACAAAGCACCCTATGCATGCACAGTAATATAATAAGCTTATGTGTTCAGGAGATATTCACTGTACCTATTATAAGCCGACTTGTAGGTACAAGTCAAAAATCCCACTTTCATATTTTAGGTGGCTGATCTGAAGTAAACGGCAGACCAGAGAAAAGACAGACAAAGTCATTATCTGCATACTTGTAGCTCTGTATTATAGATATTTTCTGCTTTTCTGATAGAGACTGACTTAAAGAGGAACTTCAACCTAGAGCAGTGGTTCTCAACTCCGGTCCTCGGGACCCACTAACAGGCCAGATTTTAAGTATTACCTTGGGGAGATGCAGATTAGAATACTGCAATCACTGAGTAGCAAATGATATCACCTGTGATGTATTTCAGTTATCTTGCAAACCTGGTCGGTTAGTGGGTCCCGTGGACAAGAGTCGAGAACCACTGCCCTAGAGAGAAAAAAACAAGTCAGCAGCTACAAATACTATAGCTGCTGACTTTTAAAAATAGGACACTTTTCAGTCCAGGGATCCAGCCATGTCCTCACCTGGGCCCATTCTTCGCCAGTCTTGGGGTCCGTGGTGCTGGCATGTTTACTGCGGGAAGGCGGTTGTGACTCCTTGCGGCTTCACAGCCAGCTTCCCACTGCAAAGCATGCTGTACTTTGTGAATAGTCCCACAGCCTCCTGGGACATGTGACATGTCCCAGAAGGCTATGGGCAAAGAGAGGTGTTGAACTTTTGCTTGTCTCACAAGCACAAGTAGAAGCAGATACCTATAAAATCTAGGTAATCGCTCCACCCAAAAATTTGTAATGTGCCAAATCTAGTTGGAGGGGAGTAGGACATAAAGCGGAGTTTCCCTTTAGAGTGAAGTTCTGCTTTAAACAGCTTGTTGTTTGCTGACAAGGAATGCCTAGTAGGAATATTCATACAGTACATGCTAAAATAAATATACAGAAGAATCCAGGTAGATGTAAACACACCCTTTCAGCTCATATATAGAGGCAGTATTATGTACAGTACTTTGTACTTAATAACTTAAGCAGACTTTAGAAGCCAGTGAGGATTTCCACTGTCAGATAAAACATAATGCTGCTGTAACGTACCTGGTGGGGAAGTCTGACGTGTGGAGGTAGGCTTCTCTTACACGTCTGGCTCAGGAACCCTGGTAAAGTGACAGGAGTGACTATGTCAGGGCATAGAGTGGGCACGAGTACCTGACAGGTCTCCTGTTACAGGACACTGAAGAGCAGTGCATGCATTGCTGAAGAGCAGGCTGTGCATTGCTGAAGAGCAGGCTGTACCGGCAGGGAGGCCGGAACAGGAGATAGGTACAGGTCAGCAGGTTCAGATGCACGTAAAGAGGGCCAGGCAGTCTGGGTCGGCAACAGAAAGTCAGATCAAGTATAAGCAACAGGCAGAAGAGTAATTGAAAGTCTGGCCAGGGTCAGTAGCGGCAGACAGGAGCAGGTAGAGATTAAATCCAAAGAAAATCCAGGGATCGGTACAGGTAGTGTTCAGGCAGAGTCAGGAGCAGATCAAGTCAGTAACAGGGAGTCAACACAGGAACAGGTAGTGGGCATTCAGGAAACAGCAAGAACCCAAGTCCATAGTGCAGCCTAAATAGCCCACCTGGCACTTGTGTGCACCTGCACGCACATTCGCACACGCACATGTGGACCTGCGGATTGGCCACAGACCAATCTTCTGTGCACAGGAATGCACCTTTCCTGACAGCTGCATACAGTTTTCAGAACGCACCTTTAAATGATGAGATGTGTATGGCCCCATGCATACGTGTCATTTTTTATGTGTGTGTATGTTTTTGGTCATAATGAAGTTTTTCTTACATTTCCTAAGCTTTTTGTCCACTTTTGTACAATACACCTTTGAGGAACTCAATCCTTGCAGTATACAATAATACATGTAAACATAATGTTCTAATAATGCTCTCAAAATTAATATACTAATAAAGCATAATACTCCTAGACTGATACAGGTAAACTATCCAGTAAAAAAGCACAACAATACATCCTCAAACACACACAGGTGACATCACAATAGGATGCACAGCAACAATGTCAAATATTTTAGTGTCTGTACAACAAAGCTGAGTACTGTACATGATACATCTTTATTTCTACAGACAATTCATTTTAAGCAGTTCGGTTTAAAGTACAGGGTGGGCCATTTATATGGATACACCTTAATAAAATGGGAATGGTTGGTGATATTAACTTCCGGTTTGTGGCACATTAGTATATGTGAGAGGGGAAACTTTTCAAGATGGGTGGTGACCATGGTGGCCATTTTGAATCCAACTTTTGTTTTTTCAATAGGAAGAGGGTCATGTGACACATCAAACTTATTGGGAGTTTCACAAGAAAAACAATGGTGTGCTTGGTTTTAACGTAACTTTATTCTTTCATGAGTTATTTACAAGTTTCTGGCCACTTATAAAATGTGCTCAGTGTGCTGCCCATTGTGTTGGATTGTCAATGCAACCCTCTTCTCCCACTCTTCACACACTGATAGCAACACCGCAGGAGAAATGCTAGCACAGGCTTCCAGTATCCATAGTTTTAGGTGCTGCACAAATACAATATGTACTGCACAAGGGATATCCAAATCGTAAACTTGCCAGAGCCAGGGTCATGCACAGGAGATCAAGCAGGGGAAAGCTGGGAGCAGACAGGACAGGGAAAAGGGAGTCAGGAGCCGGACTGAGCGGGTAGGAAGGGATCAGGCTGCAGGATCAAGGTTGGAGTCCAGGGACAGGAGACGGGAAACAGGTTCCAGGAAACCAGGAACACAGGAACGCAGATCAGAGGCACAAAGAGACAATACCAAGGCAAAATAACACAGCACTCCCCAGGTTTAACCACTTCAATACCGGACGTTTATACCCCCTTCCTGCCCAGACCAATTTTCAGCTTTCAGCGCTCTCACACTTTGAATGACAATTACTCTCTCATGCTACATTGCACCCAAACAACATTTTTATCATTTTTTTTCACACAAATAGAGCTTTCTTTTGGTGGTATTGAAGAACCTCTTGGTTTTTTATTTTTTGCGACATAATTGAAAAAAGTGTGAACATTTTGAAAAAAAAAACACTTTTTTTCAGTTTCTGTGATAAAATTTTGCAAATAAGTAATTTTTGTTCATAAATTTGGGCCAAAACCTATACTGCTACCTATTTTTGGTAAAAATAACCCAAATAAGTGTATATTATTTGGTCTGTGTGAAAGTTATAGAGTCTACAAACTATGGTGCAAATCATTGAAAATTGATCACACCTGATGCACCGATGGCCTGTCATTTCTTGAGGCCCTGAAATGTCAGGAAAGTACAAATACCCCCCAAATGACCCCTTTTTGAAAAGTAGACATTCCAAGGTATTTAGTAAGAGGCATGTCAAGTTTTTTGAAGTTGTACTTTTTTTCTCACAATTCTTGGGAAAATTAAGAAATTATTATTTTTTGCACAAAATTGTCATAAGTTATTTCTCATAAACAGTATATGCATACTTCCAATTACACCCCAAAATACATTCTGCTACTCTCCCTGAGTATGGCGATACCACATGTGTGAGACTTTTTCACAGCCTGGCCACATAGAGAGGTCCAACATGCAGGGAGCACCGTCATGCATTCTAGGAGCAGAATTTTCACATCTAATTTTACACTTTTGAAGGCCCTGGAGCACCAGGACAATGGAATTACCCACAAAATTACCCCATTTTGGAAAGCAAACACCCCAACATATAATCTATGAGGCATTATGAGTCTTTTGAATGGTTCATTTTTTTCCACAAGTCTTCGAAAAACGTGGAAAGTAAATGAAAACGCTTTTATTTTTACAAAAAGTGGTCAATTTATAAGATATTTCTAACACATAGCATGCACATAGCAAAAATTACCCCCCAAAAATATATTCTGCTACTCATCCCGAGTATGGCGATACCCCATGTGTGAGACTTTTACACAGCCTGGCCACATAGAGAGGTCCAACATGCAGGGAGCACCCTCAGGCATCCTAGGAGCAGAAATTTCACATCTAATTTCCTAAAGACCCATTAAAATTTTGAAGGCCCTGGAGCACCAGGACAATGGAATTACCCACAAAATGACCCCATTTTGGAAAGCAAACACCCCAACGTATATTCTATGAGGCATTATGAGTCTTTTGAATGGTTCATTTTTTTTCACAAGTCTTCGAAATACGTGGAAAGTAAATGAAAACGCTTTTATTTTTACAAAAAGTGGTCAATTTATAAGATATTTATAACACATAGCAAAAATTACCCCCCAAAATATATTCTGCTACTTGTCCCGAGTATGGCGATACCACATTTGTGAGACTTTTACACAGCCTGGCCACATACAGAGGCCGAACATGCCGGGAGCACCTTCAGGCGTTCTAGGAACATATATTATACATAAAATTTCATTCATACCCATCACACTTTTGAAGGCCCCGGGGCACCAGGACAGTGGAATTACCCCCAAAATGACCCCATTTTGGAAAGCAAACTTTCGAGGTATATTCTATGAGGCATGGGCTGCAGATAGGTACTCAAGTACTCTAATGGGCTGCAGATAGGTACTCAGGTATTCTGATGGGCTGCAGATAGGTACTTGGGTACTTTGATGGGCTGGAGACAGGTACTCGGGTAATCTGATGGATTGGTAAAAGGTACTTGGGTACTCTGATGGGCTGCAGATAGGTACTCGGTTACTCAGATGGGTTGGTGACAGGTACTCGGGTAATCTGAAGGGCAGGTGACAGGTACTTGGGTACTCAGGTGGGCAGGTGACAGGTACACAGGTATGCTGATGGGCTGGTGACAGGTACTTGGGTACTCAGATGGGCAAGTGACAGGTACTCTGGTAGGCTCATGGACTGGTGACAGGTACTCGGGTACTCTAATGGGCAGGTGACAGGTACTCGGGTACTTTGCCAGGCTGGTAACAGGTACTCAGGTTCTCTTTTATGTGCAGGTGACAGGTACTCGGGTACTCTGATGGGCTGGTTACAGGTACTTGGGTACTCAGATGGGCTGGTGACAGGTACTCTGGTATGCTAATTGGCTGGTGACAGGTACTCTGATGGGCAGGTGACAAGTACTCGGGTACGCTGATGGGCAGGTGACAGGTACTCGGGTACTCTGATGGGCTGGTGACAGGTACTCGGGTACTCTGATGGGCTGGTGACAGGTACTCGGATACTCTGGTGGGCAGGTACTCCGGTACTCTGATAGGCAGGTGACAGGTACTCGGGTACTCTGATGATCTGGTGACAGGTACTCGGGTACTCTGATGGGTTGGTGACAAGTACTCGGGTACTCAGATGGGCAGGTGACAGGTACTCTAATGGGCAGGTGACAGGTACTCAGGTATTCTGATCGACAGGTACTCAGATGGACAGGTGACAGGTACTCGGGTACTTTGATGGGCAGGTGACAGGTACTCAGATGGGCTGTGACAGGTACTTTGATGGGGTGGTGACAGGTCCTCTTTATTGGGGGGTGATCAGTGTGCTTGGTGTACAGTAGGCGGTAACGAGCTGTTACCGCAATCTCCCTGTCACACACGATTGGTGTGTGACAGGGAGAACCGCGGTAACAGCTTGTTACCGCGGTTTGTTTACATCACATGACCGGCTGTGATTGACACAGCTGGTCACGCGGTAAAGAGCCAAATCTATTGGCTCTTTACACGGATCGGAGCTGGGCTTTGTCCGAGGGACAAACCTCAGCCCCGATCGCCGCGCTGCACGCCCCCGGGGGCGCGCACGAGCGGCGTGCACGGGAAGATCTGTAGCGACCGGCTGTAATTGGACACAGCCGGTCACGTGGTAAAGAGCCAATTTTATTGGCTCTTTACCCTGATCGGGGGGGGGGGGGAACACGACCAACCGGCAGACGAGCGATCAGTGATCGCCGCTCTGCAAGCCCCCAGGGGCCTGCAGTAGCGGCAAGAGGCGGCCGACGTCATATGTCGTCAGCCCGGATCGACGAGCAGTTCCTCCCGACGTCATTTGACAATGACTCGGTAAGGAACTGGTTAAATACACTTCCTGCAATCAGTCTCAGGTGATGCCGAATTGCAGGAGATGATGTCAGGTCCTGACTGCCAAGAGACACCTGCTGGTGGACACAGGAACTGTTCAGCCTCCGACTGCTAAGGGACACCCACTGGTGCACACTGGAACTGCGGCCCATAGGTCCGGGAGCTACAGTGCCACCAACAGGTGAAACCGTTCCTGACACTTACTATCCAAGCCTCACTCTGGAGGTGTTTCCCAAACAGATGTTTCCCAAACAGTGCGGCATCTCGGGAAACGCCCTCGAGTTGGCCACAGGCTCATTGGATGATATTTCAGGCCCGCCATGACGTCTAGACGAGGGCTCAAGCCTCACTATGGAGACCCGGAACGCATGGATAGAACTGGCCGCACATTAGATGTGAATATGTGATATAGCGCTCAACCAAAATAATATAAGGTAATCAATACAATAAATATACTCATAATGAATAAATGATAAATAAAGTGCAAACAGTGCAGGAATATACAGATGTGATACTTGAGTTATATAACCCAAAAAATAGTTAGGATGTTCAGTATTAAAAGTCCATATACCTGCAAACAATTATGTGCAAAAAATTAGAGATGGGGAAAAAAAAGGTGAGTAGTCTAAATCCCAATAAATGACCACAGTCAAAAGTTCATTGAGGTGTTGATCATAGATGATACCAAAATATGAGGAAACCTACTTGGAGATGTGCTCAAAGATGGGATCCAACCCTTTAGAAATGAAGGCTTACCAGAGGTGAGATATATTTATGCCTAAATATATCAAGGAACACCGGGCATCCAGGGGAAAGGGACCAATGTCACACACTCCTCAGGCGATATCCACAATGATGGTAATTGGTCTTGCTTGAAAGACCGGCAGTCCTTGGATAATTCCTTGCATCCACGGCTAGATGTCGCTCAAAACGCCAGATAGCAGAATTTTGTCACCATCCAGAACTCGCCAGCATGATTATTCAGGGTGGATATGGTGTATTAAAAAGGGGGGCACTGATAGTGTAAAACCTCTTAACAAGGTGCATTTATTGAAAAATGGATCCATTTAAAATGTGAGGCAAACATAAATATAAAAAACGCAGAAATTTTGGAGTAGGCAACGTTTTTTATATTTATGTTTGCCGGCTCACATTTTAAATGGATCCATTTTTCAATAAATGCTCCTCTTGTTACGAGGTTTTACACCATCAGTGTCCCCCCCCCCTTTTTTTAATACACCATATCTATTCTGACTCCTAACTGTTGTAATGGCGACTTATCCCTTGTTGAGACCTCTATGCCTGGCCTGTATAAGCAGATATGATCACCGCAGACAGTTCTTATCAGATAGTGACTCACCAATTACCGATTTCTTCCATGAGCGTTTATTCATTGGAATAGCAGGTACAGCATACAACAAATGTGACAGATGGTCGAAAGATGGTAACTGCAGGTCAAAACATAGTAATGTGTCCTAGGATGCGAGTAGATTGAGTGAGGCCTTCTAGCATGTGGCCATATTCTTTACCTCATGAGAGAGAGGACACAGGAAGAGGAAATAGAATAGCAGAGTGCACCAGGAACAGGAAGTCACAAAGTAGAGTGAACTAGGAAGAGGAAATAGCTCACAGAGGATGGGAGGTACACACTTAGAAAATACAATAGAAAGGTGTAATATCCAAAAGAACCACAAGATGGCATTGTAATAACCAACTATAAAAACATTACTATAGCTGCATATTTATGTTACATGGAAATCTTGTAACGGAACAATATCCACCCTGAATAATTGTAATGGCAAGTTCTGGATGGTGACAAAAATCCCTATCTGCTATCTGGCGTTTTGAGCGACATCTAGCCGTGGATGCAAGGAATTATCCAAGGACTGCCGGTCTTTCAAGCAAGACCAATTACCATCATTGTGGATATCGCCTGAGGAGTGTGTGACATTGGTCCCTTTCCCCTGGATGCCCGGTGTTCCTTGATATATTTAGGCATAAATATATCTCACCTCTGGTAAGCCTTCATTTCTAAAGGGTTGGACCCCATCTTTGAGCACATCTCCAAATAGGTTTCCTCATATTTTGGTATCATCTATGATCAACACCTCAATGAACTTTTGACTGTGGTCATTTATTGGGATTTAGACTACTCACCTTTTTTTTCCCATCTCTAATTTTTTGCACATAATTGTTTGCAGGTATACGGACTTTTAATACTGAACAGCCTAACTATTTTTTGGGTTATATAACTCAAGTGTCACATCTGTATATCCCTGCACTGTTTGCACTTTAGTTATCATTTATTCATTATGAGTATATTTATTGTATTGATTACCTATATTATTTTGGTTGAGCGCTATATCACATATTCACATCTAACCAGTAACGACCAGTTTAGTCGTAGTGTGGCCGCTTGCCCTTTTACTTTTTCTTTTTACTTCTAGCGCAGTATTCTTTATACTATCTGTCTAACATTAGAACATTAAACTGGAAAAAAATTCCCGTCTGAAATATCATCCAATGAGCCTGCGGCCGACTCGACTGTCATCTCTTAAAGTATATGGCCAAATCTCAGTGCAGTCTAAAGGTTTTAGACCTATCCTAAAGACTACTTTTTCTGTTTTCTGCATCATTTGCACTGTATTCAGTGAAGGACACTTATTACACACTTTTTGAGCTTTTTCACATCATTTATACTGTATGTGGCGAAGGACACTTTATTTAGCACTTTATTCAAACCCTGTGCACTTTATTGAATTCAGTTACTTTGTATCACAATTTATATATGGACTTTGGCTTTGAATGTCGCTTATTTACATTTTATATATTGTTATGACACTCAAGTTTAAGCGCTACACTTGTTTTGTAACATGTTATACTTACCTGCTCTGTGCAGCGGTCTTGCACAGAGCAGCCTCAATTTCCTCTTCTTGGGTCCCCTGCCGGTGCTCCTGGCCTGTCTCGCTTGCCGAGTGCCGCCAGAGCAAGCAGCTTGCAATAGGGGCACCCAAGCAGCCTAGCTCCCGAACCGCTGCTCTGCATGTCCATATTAACACAGAGCCACAGCTCGGCCCCATCCCCTCTCTCTTCTCATTGGCTCACTGGCATGCAACACTGTATACAAATTACATTTTTATCATTTTTTTCCCACACAAATAGAGCTTTTTTGATGCCATTTGATGACCACTGGGTTTTTTTTTCTTTGCGATATAGACAAAAAAAGACCAAAAATTGTGAAAAAACTAACTATATTTTCTAATTTTTGTTATAAAACATATAGAATAAAAAAAATCAAACATATCTACATTTCTTCATAAATTTAGGCCAAAGGGTATTCTGCTACATGCATTTGGTAAAAAAAAATATACCAATAAATGTATATTAATTGCTTTGTGTGAATGTTATAGCGTCTACAAATTAAGATATACAGTATATACTGGAATTCACGCAGCTATGACAATATACTGGTAATGGCAGTGACTTATAGTGTGACTGTGATAGTGTGGTGGACAATCTGACACTAACAGACCCTCACTGGGAGGTATACTAACTCACTAACTTGCATGAATAGTGACACTAATACAGTGATCAGTGGTTACACTGTCACTGTACTAATGACACTGGCTGAGAAGGGGTTAACATCAGGGGCAATCAAATGATTAACTGTGTGCCTAACAATGTGTAATGTGAGGAAAATGTGTTGCTTTTAATCTGGCTGCTTTGATACAAACAGATCACTGCTCTGTGTACAGAGTCCTGTGTGTTTTGCGCTATTGTATTGTGACGGCTGGGGTGGGGCGCCTTTCCAGCTAGCAGCGGCTATAAGCGCTAGCAGTAATCGCATGTAAAAAATCTGACAGGCTGGTTATACCCAAGTCAATCGATGTATTGACTTGGGTACCAGTGGCGGCCCATCCATTAGGGGCGCCTGGGCACCGCCCGCCCCAATCCACGCCACCCCCATATGTAAAATAGATAGATTCATGCATAGCCGCCACCCCCTATTCATGTGTCCGGCGCCTTTCTGGACACTGGGCGCCTGAATTACAGCGACGGGGGTGTTTTTTTGAAGCACTTGATTAGAGCCATAGGCCTTAATAGGCTTCAAAATAGGGTGGGCTCAGAGCACAGAGCATTGCGCCATGAGCCCACACAGGTGTTACAATGAATATAATACTGATCCTCAATTCAGCCAGAAGCAGGTCTGTGATCCGTTTTCCGATTGGCCGAAAAGAGAAGACTCCCGATTGGCCGCAGAGGAGGAGGGAAGAGACAGAACCCACCGCCGTGATGACCCACGGAGAGCGGGGGAATGGGAGGCCGCCGAGCAGGGGAAGCAATGGGATTAGTGCCCGCCACTATTGGGTACAATCAGCCTGCCCATGGAGGGATCAAATCTAGGCGGGTACCTGCTGAACCAGATTTTGATCCATGTAAGGCCGGCCTTAAAGCAATAAGGCTGCAGGCAAAGGAAGCGCACTGCTGTATTTCAAAAGGAGTATAAAGGAGTGTATGACAAAAGGAATTTTTTTTCAGGGTAAGGCAAATCTTCACTTTATGACTTCAGGTTCACTTTAAAGCGGAACTTCCACTGGTTGGATTCCTCCCCCCCTCAGGTGTCACATTTGGCACCTTTCAGGGGGAGAGGACACCTGTCTGTAGACAGGTGTCCTTTACCACACATCCGGGAGCTCTGGCCGGCCACCGCGGCCCCTCTCTGCTCGCTCTGCTACTGGCCGCCTGGCCAATAGTAGAGTGCAGCGGAGCCCCGCACATGTGCAGTAAGGTGCCTGGCGTGAAGCTGTAATGCTACACGTACGGGTTCCCTTACCCACAATGGACGCGGCTGCACCCGACCCCCGATCCGAAGATCAGCGGCGGGTGCC
The DNA here is from genome assembly GCA_018402905.1 of Glandirana rugosa. Lineage (NCBI taxonomy): Eukaryota > Metazoa > Chordata > Amphibia > Anura > Ranidae > Glandirana > Glandirana rugosa. Next base: position 867,771 of record BLSH010000573.1, read on the forward strand.
GAAATCGCTGGACTCCAGGACAGGTAAGTGTCCTGTTATTAAAAGTCAGCAGCTACTGTATGTGTAGCTGCTTTTTCTTTTTTTTTCCCTGGCAGACCTCCGCTTTAACACAGATTTGTTTTGATAATTTACTGAGATATCAGGAGTGCTGATACCCATTATATGTATTGAGATACAGGAGGTAAACGTTGCATCACACTTTTTTATTCTCAGCAGTGAGCACGAACAGACCCATGCATGTACATCCATTGTACATTAAACTCAGGTTATCAATGTGCACTGTGACTTGTATATTATGAAATGCAGGCATTGTTTTCTGAAGCTGCAGTAGAATTGGTCCTCTCGCCCGGTATGACTAATCAGTGAGCTCAGTCTCGTTGAGATTTCTTAATTTGCTCTGTTGATAACTTGCAATGCACAAAGCAGCATGACATACCCACATTGTAAAGTTTTATATGGGAACAATTTAACTGGAAAAGTGCTAAAGGCAAGGCTGAGTCACAATACTAGCGAATAGGAAGCGGGTAAATATTTAACTGCACAATGGTGGCTCATTCCAATGTCCTAATATATAGGGCAAAGTTTACCTGGTGCTTTAATTAAGTTGGTTGGGGCTAGAGCAAAGAATGCTGCAAAGATGGGAAGCAGCCCATAACACAGCCAGTTTTTACCTTTCGGCTTCATGCACACAGGACCTTAAAAAAACGTCAGTAGCTTATCAGTGATTTTTTCAGCTTTTACCAGCGTTATATTACTGCCATTTTGGGGCGTTTTTTCAAGTTTTTAAAGGGCCAGCTTTTTTTTTTTCAATTAATCTAAAACGTCCAAAAACATTGGATCAACGTTTTTGAGCGTTTGAACGTTTTTACAGCTGAAAAACGTCTCTCAGAAACCTCAGGTCTTGGTTTTTTTTTACAACTCAAAAACGTCACTGCTAAAAACAGTTAACAGCCTGTGTGTGCATGAACACATAGGATTACATGATGGAGGGTTTATTGACTGTAGAAAAAAAAAACGTCTGCAGCTAAAAACAGCTGCTGTAAAACAGTCAAAGAATGTCCTGTGTGCATGAGGCCACTAGAGCTATGTTTCTTCTAGTTTTTGTAATTTGGCTAAAGGGTGGTTCTCCACCATTACTCACCACCTGTTTGATATAGCCGAGACAAATTTAATGGGAAGCTTCAGTTTTTTGTTTTTTTCTTGGGGGAGGGGGGTTCTTCAAGTCAGCAGCTACAAATAGGTGGAAGTTACACAACTCCTGATTGGGCAATCCAAATCATTGCCCAATCAGGAGTGATGTAACTTCCACCTATGGTAATCTGTAGGACTCTCTCCTAACCTAAAGCTTTTTATCTATAGCGTGGC
>BLSH010000574.1:32154-42403 GCA_018402905.1 Glandirana rugosa
AACTACTCCTGTTCTCGGAGAAGAGCTGTTGGGACCGGTAACCAACAGACCCAGACGCCCGTCCCCGAATAGCCTTAGACCTTCGGGGGGAAATTGTTCCCCCAGGGGTCTACGGCCGGGGGTGGGATACACTTATTCGGAGAGCCGTGTTTACTTACACAGACCTCCGTTCTTTCAGTGCGGGGGAGCCATCGGGGGTAGCCGGCGGCGATCGAGTCCGCCCTACTGGCTCCCCCCCGAACACAGCAAGCGCGCCTCCAGCAGTGCGCGCACGCTCACAATGCTAGTTATCGTGGCCGCCGTCCTGTGACGGCGTTTCGCGATAACGAGCCACCTTGCCACCGTCACGCTGCGGCGGGCAGTCGGCAAGTGGTTAAAAAAGCTGTGTAGTGTGTTTTTTTTTGTACACTTTTTTTCAGGTGAATGGGTAGGGGTACGTTGTACCCCTTACTTATTCACATAGGGTGGGGGCCGGCATCTGGGGACCCCCTTGTTAAAGGGGGGCTTCCAGATTCCGATAAGCCCCTGCCCGCAGACCCAGACAACCAATGGCCAGGGTTGTCGAGAAGAGGCTCTTGTCCTCATCAACATGGGGACAAGGTGCTTTGGGGTGGGGGCGCAGTGACCCCCTGCCCCAAAGCACCATACTCCCCATTTTGAGGGCATGCGCCCTGGTATGGTCCAGGAGGGGGGGGGCACTCATCCCCACCCCCTTTCCTGGCCTGCCAGGCTGCGTGCTTGGATAAGGGTCTGGTATGGATTTTGGGCGGGACCCTATGCCGTTTTTTCGGCATGGGGGTTCCTCTTAAAATCCATGCCAGATCGAAGGGCCTGGTACCTCTTAGGGGGGAACCCCACGCAAATTTTTGCGAGGGTTACCTTTCAAGATCCTCAGCACGCAAATCGCGCCGCAAGTCGGACCATCAAGATCCGACTTCTATTCAAATCAATGGGCTCCCATAGGGAACCATTGATTTTGAAAAGAATGCCTGACATTCTGTGTATACAACTTTAAGCTACGTTATTGAGCATTTTGCCGGCTTGGCGTCAAAAACGCCATGACGCTGCAGCTTTGGAACACGCTGGTCCCGCGTTCTAGTTACAGCCCACTAACGCCACCGCCCTCTACAGCTCAAAAACGTTGGCGTTTTTAAAGGGCCATTGAATAACATGAAGAGCTGTAAAAAAATGCTCAAAAACGTGGCTGTAAAAAACGCCTGTGTGTATGAGGCCGTAATATCAGACAGTACTGATGCCCCGACTCCCAATTATCAACAGATCTGTACAAGTCAGGAACATGCCCTTTGATTTCTAGCACTAGGCCTCACCCCCATCACTCAGCTAACAAAATGATAAGCTTCTCCTGCTCATAGAATTTTTGCCATTTGACAACTGAATGGGAGGGGGTGGGCCTTAAACACAGAAATGGGTAAGGCTTTTAGTAAAAACACAATAAAAACTGGAAGCGGTTTGGTTTCTATGCAGAGCTGTACCAGATTTTGCACTCTCCAGATTTAGTAAAGCAACCCCACAAACTCCTCCACCACTGCACATAAATGCCACTTGGTCATCTTCTAGAAGTGGTAAAAGTATAACTAAAAGGCAAAACTTTTTTTTTTAAGTTTTGGATAGAGTGTGGAACGGGGGGTCTGCAACCAGTATATCGCGGACAGGTGACAAGTAGATTGCAGTCTGGGCTTGCTGATCTGCCATTCCAAAGCATCAAACAGTGCAATGCAGCGGGACTAATTGTAAAGCTGAAGCTGTAGTAGGGAGCAAGAGCAACATAAGCCGATGCCTCCTCTGTAGTGGTGGCTCCTGTCCCAGAGTGATCCCAGCTGCACTTCACCTCTTATCCCGGCTAGTGGTCTCCAGAGTGGTGCCAGCAACAGGAAAGAAGAGATCTTCAGGTCAGTGTGAAACAATGCACTGGGCATAATAGTATAGGGTTGCTTTACAGTGGTGTCCTGCGATTTACCCACACCTTGGGTGCAGTGCACCTGCAGCTTTCCTGTGAGTTTGCTGTGCTTAGCCATAGACTTCTATTACATCCTGTGGGTTTGGTGCACTTTCTTAAAGTGCACAAAAACTCCTGAGCACTTTACGTGCGAGTGAGCCTCAACTATGAAGCTGCCGAATGAAACTAAGGTCTCATTCACATGTGCTCCTCTGAAAAGTAATCCAAGTGTGTTTGGCAGGTGGTGAGGAGGAGATATGTTGCCTCCTCACCACCTGATTTAAACCCATGATTGCTGTGCAATGTGTGCGAATGCGATACGGTAGTATGGCAAGAAGTTTAAATTAGGTGTGAGGAGACAACCCGGTGCTCTGTGATCTTTGACTTCTCCCATGTTGTTCAGGTGGATCTCCACCACTTTAAGGTTGCCTACCGCTGGTGTGGAAGGATAAGAGCGCTTGTCAGTTTTTATTGCTGTGTGCCCTCATTAAGTAGATTCACCCTCTCTATTTGTCCTGTTATTTCATTATCATTGAAAGTAAAAGTAACAGAAAATGCCACATTTTGGGTTGTCCTCAGAAAAGTAATAGAGGGGATATCCTCCAATGGGGACACTGGTTCTGGTAACTTGGGTGTCCCCAAAGAATTCCCTTTATGTTCAGAGATTCCCTCTCACTTCCTGTTTGCCTATGGCACAAGAAATGAGGTGAAATCCTGGACACAGATGCCGAAAAATAATATCTGACAGGGATCATAACCCTCCCCTTACTCTATCCAAAAGTTTAAAAAAAAAAAAAAAAAGAAGGTTTTGCCTATAGTTCTACTTTAACCACTTCAGCCCTGGAAGGATTTCACACTTTAGGACCAGAGCACTTTTTGCGATTCGGCACTGCGTCGCTTCAACTGACAATTGCGCGGTCGTGCAACGTTGAACCCAAACAAAATTTGCGTCCTTTTTTCCCACAAATAGAGCTTTCTTTTGGTGGTATTTGATCACCGCTGCGTCATTTCTGATCGCCGCTATAAACAAAAGTAGAGCTACCATTTTGCAAAAAAACCCAAATTTCTTACTTTTTGCTAAAATACAAATCAAAAAACATTTTTTTTCAACGGTTTTGGCCGATTTATATTCTTCCTCATATTTGTGATAAAAAAAAAAAAAAAATCACAATCAGCGTTTATTGATTAGTTTGCGCAAAAGTTACCGCGTTTACGGACGATGAGAATACATTTCTGGGGTTTTTATTTTTTACTAGTAATGGAGGCGATCTGCGATTTTTAGTGGTACTGCGATATTGCAGCGGACATGTCAGACTATTTTGACACTTTTTTGGGACCATTGGCATTTATACAGCGATCAGTGCTATAAAAATGCACTGATTACTGTGTAAATGCCATTGGCAGTGAAGGGGTTAACCTGTAGGGGGCGCTGTAAGGGTTAACGGTGTTCCCAGGGCGTGTTCTAACTGTGTGTGGGCTGCCCTGGCTGGGGAAGGATAGTGATCACAGCTTCCGTATAGAGGAAGCCCCTCACAGAACGGAGATCTGTGTTTACATACACGGACTTCCGTTCTTTCACTCCGGGGGGGCATGGCAGGTAGCCGGCGGAGATCGAGTGCGCCGCACCCGCTCCCTGGCCCCCCGGAAGACCGTGAGCGCGTATGACGGCGGTTTGCCTAGCAGAGCCATCTTGTCGCCGTCAACCTGCAGTTGACAGTCAGCAAGTGGTTAAAGCTTGCCAGCGCCCTTTCAAACTACTGAATCAACATTACGATGGGCTCCCTCACTGGCCAATAGAATGGAGTGAAAAGGAGAAAGCAGTGGACAGGAAGTGAAAAATTTACCACTTAGAATGGCGTGGCAACCGAGTGCAACAGCAGTGCTTGAAAGCTGCTGGAGACATATGAGGACACCTCTAGATGTGTGCATGCTATACTTGAGTGTCATTTGCTTTCTTTTTTCATGAAACAGTTGCTTTAAGGAACCATGCTGAAAAGTTAATGTTTCAAATTCATAAGAGCTATAATCATAATTTAATAAAATGTGTGAATTTTATCTAAAAAAAACAAAACAAAACAAAAACGGCCATATGTGCACTAAAATAACCAGGAACTTACTCTGAATCTGCATTTTTTTCCAGTAACTTGTTCTGAATGCTGTAGAATACCTGCATTCTTGTATGCATACAAAACAAAGAAAAATCATCAATGCAATTCTAGGTGAAATTATTTTAATATTCGATATACGGGAATATAGAGTATTATTAAAGTATAATAAGAGTGTATGTATACATATATAGATAGATAGATAGTATTATAAAAGCATTTGTACAATGTAAACTACCATATTGGTTGCACTAGATGGACTTGTGTCTTTTTTCAACCAGACTAACTATATGTAACTATACACATATGACTGGTCAACATATTGAACGTTGATCAATAAATACAAGATATCTATAATAGAAATGCTTAATTTCAACCAATACAGGCCAAAGTAGCACCTGCCCAATGTATAGAATTCTAAACTCAAACTACACCAGAGCTGCTTCAGATTTTTTTTTTTAAGTTACTTTTGATCTAAAATGATTGCCAACCATTCCAGCAAAATGAATGGCATTAAAATAAGTACATTCAAAGAGGACCAGGCTTGATCCAGCCATACATAATACGTAAACGCTTACACATCGTAAATGCGCCAAACATGCAAGGTATTTCCGCAAACATCAGAGCGAAAGCAATAATTCTAGCACCAGACCTCCCATGTAGATCTAAACTGGTAACCTGTAAAGGCTTTTAAAAGCGTCGCCTACGGAGATTTTTAAATGCCATAGGCGTGCACAATTTTAAAGCGGGACATGTTCGGTATCCATTTATTCGCCTAACACCATCTTTGATATTTTGCAAAACAATTGGGTAGAATAATGTGCTTGTATGCATTAAAATTCATTAAAGTGTATTTATTACAAAAAAAGTTACATTTAAAGCGGTAGTAAACCGCCAAAGCTGTTTTTACCTACAGGTAAGCCTATAATACAGCTTACCTGTAGGTAAAAAGAATATCTCCTAAACCTGCATGGTTTAGGAGATATTCGCCCTGCATGCAGCCGCTGACATTAGCGCTCCATGCGCTCTGACGATCCGGCCGAGGCGTCCGGCAACTCAGAGCTGGCTGCCGGAGCGAAGAGCTCCTGCGCGCATGCGTGGGAGTGACGTCACGCGGCTCCGGCCACTCACAGCGCCGGAGCCGCGTACCTGGAAGAAAGAAGAGGACCAACATGTCAGCGTCCTTAGCGCTGACCGACTCGGGCATCGGGGGCCTCGTTCTAAGGTAAGTATTTCATAATATGTTAGTATGCTATTGTCTTGCAGGATTTTTTATTTATTTTTTTAGCAGCGGGTTTACTACCGCTTTAAGAAACTGCTGGGCAAATACCGTGTGACCTAAAACATTGTAAAACCCATCATGTTATTCTTTAGGGCCTCTGCTTAATATACAAGTGTTTGGGAGTTCCAAGTAATTTTCTAGCAAAAAAATACTGATTATTAAATGTAAACAAAAAGAAAAAAAAGTCAGAAAAGGCCTGGTCTTCAAGTGGAGAGCAGTCAATATAGAGGCGCTGGTCTTACCTTTGCACTAACAGTGACTTGTTGTAATATGAAACTTTGTTATTTTCAATTCCCAGAACCAACTGTCTAACTCTGTCAAAGAAACATTAATAGTTAGATTTTTTTTGGAAAACACGTACTGTCCAACAACACAAAAGCCTGGATTATACCACAGCATATGGATTGTAGTTCTCCATGGACTACGAGTGCACAAAACAGTACACCGATAGCTCATTTTTACCATCCTCCAGGTTTCTAACTAAAACACCTGTATAGAGGTACGGGCAGAAAGCTGGTGGGAGCCTGACATTGCACCAACAATACACTGATCATGGGTGCAATACAGGCAAAAAAAAGAAAAAGAAAAAAAAAAGCACATTTATTTACCTGCAAAAATACTGTATGTGCATTTTTATTTGTTTACTTAAAAGGTGAACTTAGGCTTAAAAAAAAAAATTGGCAATAAATACAGATTTTTAATATAGCTTACCTGTAATATCCTTTTCTTGGAGTACATCACAGGACGCAGAGTGTTAATTCATTACTGCTGGGTTATACGCTTCAGGTGAATGGACACTGGCAACCAATAGACAGGAAGTTCCCCCTATATAACCCCTCCCACTCCAAGCTTTTGAGGCAAGCAATAAGAATCCCAGAAAGAAGAGGAGAGGGATCTCTGTGTCCCATGATGTACTCCAAGAAAAGGATTTTACTGGTAAGCTGTAATAAAAATCCATATTTCTTTATCGTACATCACAGGACACAGAGTGTTAAATCATTACTGCTGAGATGTCCCAAAGCAATATCCCTTGAGGGGAGGGAACACAGCAATCCTAAGCCCACCCTGGACAAAGGACCTAGACTGCTGCCTGCAGCACACTGCGACCAAACTCTATATCCATCTGGGCCCTAATATCCACCTGATAGAACCTGGTGAATGTATGAACCGAAGACCAAGTAGCAGCCTTGCAAATCTGGGCCATAGACACCTGCTGATGCATTGCCTATGACATACTCATCCTTCTGGTGGAATGGGCTTTCAAACCAAAAGGTGTAACTTTACCCTTTAGCCCATATGTCTGGCTTATGACCTGGAGAATCCACCTAGCAGTAGTTGAGCTAATCGCTGCCTGATCCTTCTTAGGGCCTTCCGGCAGAACAAAAGAATCAGTCTTCCTAATTGGAGCTGACATTTTTAAATAAACTTTAACTGCCCTAAATACATCAAGTATGTGTAGTAACCTTTCCTCAGGAGTCACTGAACTTGGAAAAAAGGAGGGCAAAATAACATCCTGGTTCAGGTGAAACCTGGAAACCACTTGGCAAAAAATCCTGCCGAGGCCGCATGACTACCTTATCCTGGTGTAAAATCAAGAAAGCGACCAATTCAGACACTCGTCATAGCGACCAAGAAAACCAACTTCTGCAATAAGAGGACTAAAGGAATCTGCCTAATCGGCTCAAAGGGTTGCTTCTGTAGTGCAGACAGCACCAGATTCAGATCCCAAGGGGGTAAGGGCGGATTCACTGGAGGAATCAGCCACATAGCCCCCTTAATAAATGTTCGCACCAAGGAGTGAGATGCAATCGGTCTTTGAAAAAAACAGATAAATGCCGATATCTGACCCTTAATTGTTCCCAAGGACAGATTCAGGCTTACGCCTAATTGTAGGAACTTTAGAATCCTCCCAATAGAATAATTGCGAGAATGCCATTTCTTGGATTCACACTAAGATATGTATGCTTTCCAGACCATGTAGTAAATCTTTCTAGACACGGGTTTCCTGGCATTGATTAGAGTAGGCAGGGCTGAATCCGAAATGCCTCTATCTTTTAGGACTCTGGATTCAATAGCCACACCGTTAAATTTAGCGAGAGCAAAATAGGGTGGAATATGGGTCCTTGAGACAGTAAATCCGGACGGTACGGAAGCACCCATGGATTTCCTACCGCTAACCTCACGATCTCCGCATACCATGTTCTCCTGGGCCACTAGGATCACTGGTCTCCCTTCCTCGTGTATCTTGCTGAGCAATCACCGAAGAAGCTGTATTGGAGGGAATACCGATCCCAGGGGCATATCAATGCGTCCGTCCCGACTGTCAATGGATTCTGGGTTCTGGACACAAACTTGTCCAGTTTGCTGTTGAACCTGGAGGCCATCTTGTCTATGTCGGAGGTACCCCAATGTTGACAGATATGCGGAAAGATCTCTGGGTGCAGGGATCATTCCCCTGGCATCAATTGCTGACAACTTAGATAGTCCGCCTGCCAATTGACCACCCCTGGAATAAACACTGCCGATAGGCATGGCAAAGAACTCTCTGCCCACCTTAGGATGACATCCACATCCTTTTAGGCCGCTAGGCTTCTGGTACCTCCCTGGTGGTTGATCCATGCTACCACTGTGGAGTTGTCGGACTGAATCCTGACCGGAAAACCCTGTAACCTGGCTTACCAGAACACCAGGGCCAAATCGTACTGCCTGTATCTCCAAAATATTGATAGGCAATGTCCTTTCTGGAGGAGACCATGTCCCTTGTACTGATGCCTCTCCCAGGACTGCCCCCCAACCTAGCAGGTTGGCATCCGTGGACACTACTTTCCAGGATAGGGGCAGAAAGGACTTTCCTTCTCTCAAATTGTTGGGCTTTACCCACTAAGAGAGGCTTAGCTTTGCTAATGGAGACAAAGTCATGGGGCAATCCAATGCCTGGCAATTCTTCTTCCAAGCCTTTAGAATATTGTTCTGTAAGGGCTGGGTGTGGAATTGTACATAGGGGACTGCATCAAATGAAGCCACCATCTCGCCTAGCAACCGCATGCATTTCCTTATAGGTTGCCTTGAACGTTTTTTTTTTACCAGATTTACCATCTGTTATGTCCTTGGCTTTTGTTTCTGGTAAGAACACCCTTGCCGGGGCTGTATCTAGGATCATTCCTAGATATTTCAGCACCTGAACAGGCCTCAGGGCCGATTTTTCTAAGTTCAGGACCCACCCTAGGTTTTCTAAGGATTGCACCGCCCTGGCCACGTTCTGTTCTACCTCTGGTCTTGATTGACCCTTGAGAAGTAGATCGTCCAGATAACCTGTGAATGATATCCCCATTGCTCTTAGGGATGCAAATATCGGCACTAAAACTTTTTAAAACACCCAGGGGGCTCTGGCCAAGCCGAAAGGCAGTGCCACAAACTGAAAATGACGGCCTTATACTGAAAAGTGCAGAAATTTTTGGTGAGGTTCAAATATCGGGATGTGCAAATATGCTTCCTTGATATCTATGGATGCCATATATTCACGCTTTCTTAGGGAAGTGACTAACAAACGAATCGATTCCAGGCGGAAATGTCGCACCACCAGAAATGGATTGAGCGACTTTAGGTCCAGGATGGGCCTTACTTCTCCATTCAGTTTTGGCACTGTGAAGAGGTTTGAGTAAAAACCCCTGAACCTTTCGCTTGTTGGAACCTCTGTAATCACGCCCTGCACCCTTAGGTGTTCTAGGGCCTGGAATAATAAATTCCAATTTGTAGCCTCCTGCTACTGTGGAAATTACGAATTTGTCCTGCACCACCCTTGACCAAGTTCCTGCAAACCGATTTAACCTTCCCCCCCACCCTTGTGAGTGGGGGCGCCCCTTCACAAGGTCGACTTGGAATTAGGCTTGGCTGACTCCTGGGTTCTATCAGAGGGTTGACTGGAAACGCCTGGGAAGTTCGCTTAAGCCGCAACAATTCCAAGAGCAGAGCATGAGGCTTCAGACACCTCAACTGGGGGTAACTTAAAGCTGGATCTTACAAGCTCAATCAAGGCCTGCACCAACAGCTTCTCTGATTTAGAGGCTGAAAGTGGTTCCTTTGAATCCAAATCCTCGGAAGAAGAAGAATTGTCAGTCTGACCTTCATCCGGGTCACCCCTTGGTACCTCATCCACATCCTCAACCCAATCGGGACCCATGTCAGGTGTACCTCCATGGGGACGGGTGTCTGGGTTCTCAGCTAGGTTCCCCCTAGGACCAGAGCCCGAAGAAGAGGACCTCTCCCTCTTCTTACCTTGAGGCATAAACGCAATCATACTGGCTATTTTGCTCTCGAGACCCCCTAAAGCTGCAGCCAAATCCTCCTTAGTGACATAGGCTGGATCAGATGCATTCAAGGTAGCCACAATATCTGAACAGCGAAGAGGCTCAGATAGGCCAGTTCCTCCAGGTCTTTCATAGAAGGCAATATACACTGTGTGCAGAATTATTAGGCAAATGAGTATTTTGACCACATCATCCTCTTTATGCATGTTGTCTTACTCCAAGCTGTATAGGCTCGAAAGCCTACTACGAGTAATGACTCTACGTGTAGTGGATTATACGAATTAACCATCATCCGAAAGCTCGGATATGTCGAACCTCATTCTGTTGTACGTATTTCTCCTACTACACCAGTTTTATGAGTAAACGGATTATTAAGACGTGTGTCACATATAACGGAAGATACTTTCTGGACCTCCTTGACCGGATAGACTCGGAGAAGCGACAAGTCTATAACACCGATGGAACTTACGTAGACTAGGTCGGATACAGTGATTCCTCCTAAACCGACGTCGAAATCCCCCAGAGCTCTCGTTTTATCGGTCATACTAACGCAAATACGGAGTTCCATTCTTCTCCCTCTCCAGGAGAAGAAGCCCGA
>BLSH010000574.1:42802-61036 GCA_018402905.1 Glandirana rugosa
CCTAAGACAGTCACAAAACTAGACAAGTGGTAGTTGTAACGCACGTACACCTCTCTGAACTGTGTCTGGGAGGCTGTGGTTGCTGCTGCACGCAATGTTGATGGTGAACAGATCAAAACACTGACAGAATCCATGGATGGCAGGCTTTTGAGTGTCCTTGCAAAGAAAGGTGGCTATATTGGTCACTGATTTGTTTTTGTTTTGTTTTTGAATGTCAGAAATGTATATTTGTGAATTTTGAGATGTTATATTGGTTTCACTGCTGAAAATAAATAATTGAAATGGGTATATATTTGTTTTTTGTTAAGTTGCCTAATAATTATGCACAGTAATAGTCACCTGCACACACAGATATCCTCCTAAAATAGCTACAACTAAAAACAAACTAAAAACTACTTCCAAAAATATTCAGCTTTGATATGAGTTTTTGGAATCATTGAGAACATGGTTGTTGTTCACTAATAAAATTATTCCTCAAAAATACAACTTGCCTAATAATTCTGCACTCCCTGTAGACAGTAAACCCAGGCTCCTCTATCGCCGGTGGTGGTACACTGGCTCCCTTAGATGCCACCCCCTCTCCTCCTTTCTGGAAGACATTTGCAAAACCCCAAAAAAAGGACACTTTCCCCTTAAGAGCTCTGTGAACGGCACAGCTGTTTAACACAGTCTCCCCCTGGCTTACCTTACCTGCCGTCACCGTGCCCAGACCCCTTCAGACTCACGCACCCTCAGGACTCCAGCGCTGTGTCCCCTTGCAGCCCAGAAGTGATGGCGACGCCCGCCAGCCCTTTTAAAGATGCTGGCTTCCACTTCCTGCTTTTCAAAGACATTTTTTTTTCTCAAAGCATTGGTACAGCAGGCAAAAGCCAGGTATCGATTTTTATCTTTTTTTTAAAGAGAGGGGAAAGTACTTACCCTTCCCTGCCGCAGGCTTCCTAATCTTAGGAGCCAGCCTTCACCCATCACGGCGGGCCTTGTCGCTCAGGACCTTCAAGGACCAGGTCCCTTTTAAACTGCGGGCCACTGCCTTGGACCTGTATAGCACCCTTCTGGAATCTTCCTTCGGCAGATAGACCAGGATTTTCCAACAAACTAAGGGTCCAGTGAATTAACACATTACAGGCAAAACCTCGTCCGACCAAGGCTCGGGTATCATCCTTTTAGCTTTCCGCTGTTTGAATGGATCCGATAAAACATCCACTTTCTGGGATCTCACGAGTTTTTGACAGCAGACAGTATGTGCAGGAGTAGAGGGTATGAAGGTGGGTTGTATGGGCGGGAGGTATGCGGCATCTCTACTTGGCATTCACAATGTTAAAGTAGCACTAAAGTTGTGCCTGCCATTTTTACTTACATGTACGCTTATAATAAAGCTTACCTGTAGGTAAAATGAATATCTCCTAAACACGTTCTGATTAGAAGATATTCCACGGAGCAGCAGCCAGTGACATCACCAACGCATGCACTCTGAAGGAACAGCATACCATGCTGTTGCTTCAGCTGTCTGTGCCATGAACAGCACGTCCCGTGCGCATGTGCGAGAGTAACTTCAGACAGCCAGAGTCCACGAACTCAGAAGGAAGACGGGGTGAAGATTAAAGCCCTGCCAGCAGCGACAGCATGCCTCTGGAGGGCTTTGTTTTAAGGCACGTCTCTCATGACGACATTGCTTGGCAGGGGAAAAAATCCCCCCCCCCCCCACAAAAGTTTACTACAGTTTAAGATTGGTTGTGTAAGAAAGGAGAGAAAAAGGTTCCTGGATCCATCACCTACAGAACAGGGACAGAGAATCTTTGATTTGTATCTGAGCTGGCTTCAAGCACCGGAAAGGTTTTCTGAATGCATACTGTGAAGTATGTGGTCTGTCTGCTGTGAATGAGTATATGGCCAGAGTGGGTGCATTGCGTATGCTTGTTAAGTTAATTGCGTGCAGCAGGCTTCTCTAGTACTACTGACTGGAAAACAGAAGGAGCCCTTGCATTCTGCAAAGGTAAGCTGGGAAACGGTAAAGAAGGTAGAAAAACATAAGGTGAAATGCTAAATGGACAAAGGAAGCCTCCAGTGACTGACAGGAAACGGAATTCTCTTGTGTTCTTTGACGAAGGCTAAAGCAAGGACAGCTCTGTGTACTGGAGGGGTCATATTACTACTGCCATGGATAATGGAAAGGACAGCATGTGCTGGGTGTAGGATATAGTGGGAAGTCCAAAGGTTGCACTATGTGTGGATTGTCAATATACCGGAGGTGGTTAGCTGTAATACTATATAGGATCACGGTCTTATCATATACTGCATAATATAGCCTTCCCTAAAAACCTTTTCAAAGTCTTCGTTTCTTCAGCCATATGACCGCTGCTGCATGTTCCCTGCGGTTCATGGCTAGGGCAGTAAATGGGTCTAACACAACAGCTGTGGTCTCACTCGGTGATGTTGCTGGGTGTCAGGGCCTTTATGTCCTAGCGTCTCTAGGTGCCCTGCCCACTGCTGTAGGGAATTGGTGGCTGACTGATGCACCATTCGACTCCTTGCAAAATGAAGTGAAGAGGTATATTGAGATGCTGTCTACAGCATCCCTGAGCCGCCATGGATGTACTTGCCAGGACAATGCAGGAAGCGTGTGTAACACAAACTGGCAGCATGATGTAGGCCAGGGATATGAAATTAGCGGACCTCCAGCTGTTCCAAAACTACAAATCCCATCATGCCTCTGCCTCTGGGTGTCATGCTTGTGGCTGTCAGAGTCTTGCTATGCCTCATGAGATTTGTAGTTCTGCAACATCTGGAGGTCCCCTAATTACATATGCCTGATGTAGGCCTACAACTGGGAACTACGGGCTTATTGTGTGTCACCACATCTCTATGAACAGGCACAGCAAGGTGACAACAGGTTAAATAAAGAATTAGACTAGGCTGATAAAAGTTGCACAAAAAAGGGATTTTATTAAAACTTACCGTAAAATCCTTTTCTCCGAGTTCACTGACAGACGCAGCTCATCATGACGTGTGGGTTTATGCTCGTCCCACTAGGAGTTAACTAGGCAGGGAAAAGAAACAGCTGGCCCCTCCCATGGGGGCCGTCCTCTTCCTACATAAACCCCCTCATAGCATAGCTCTTCAGTTCGTACACAAGCCGTACCAGAACAGAGCAAAGAGGGGTGGGAGCTGCGTCTGTCAGTGAACTCGGAGAAAAGGATTTTACGGTAAGTTTTAATAAAATCCCTTTTTCTCCTATCGTTCACTGACAGACGCAGCTCATCATGATGTGTGGGGACGTCCCCAAGCTGTGTCAAAAAGAGGGGTGGGTAAACGCTAACAGTACCCAACAGAACCTCTAAGGAGGCGCCAGACGCGCCTATACTGCCGTCTGCAAAACTTTGCGGCCAAAAGCAGCATCCGAAGATGCAAATACATCAACTTTATAAAACTTAGTGAAAGTGTGAACCGAGGCCCAAGTGGCCGCCTTGCACACCTGTGACACCGAGGCCTGGTGTGTGAAAGCCCAGGAAGTGCTAACAGCCCGGGTAGAATGAGCCGTGACTGGAAAAGGGGGAACCTTGCCCCGAACAGAATACGCATGGGTCACGGTTTTTCTAATCCAATGAGAAATCGTAGCCGACGAGGCTGCCAATCCCTTGCGCGGGCCCTCTGGCAGTACAAACAAGGCATCAGCTTTTCGAAAAGAAGCTGTAGCAGCCAAGTACACCCGTAAGGCCCTCACCACGTTCAAAGCATGCAACTCAAACTTCTTTGGGTGCGATGGGCGAGGGCACAATGAAGGCAGAACAATATCTTCATTAATGTGAAAAGAAGAAACCACCTTCGGAAGGAAGGAAGGAGAGGGTCGCAAGACCGCCATATCCTTATGCATGACTAAGTAGGGAGACTTGCACGATGGTGCTGCTAATTCCGACACCCGTCTGGCGGAAGTGATGGCAACTAAAAAGGCCACCTTCTGCGACAGCAGTTGTAAGGAAATCTCCCTGATATTCTCATAAGGTGGTTTCTGAAGAACAGAAAGCACCAAATTCAGATCCCACGGAGCCATCGGAGTCCTCACCCGAGGCACCACATGTCGCACACCTTGTACAAAAGGTACGAATCAACGAGTGTGAAGCTAAAGGTCTCTGAAAGAGAATCGCCAGAGCCAATATCTGGCCCTTGAGATTACTCAAAGCCAGTTTTTTGTTCAGGCCCTGTTGCAAAAAAGTCAGGACCCTAGACACGACATAAGAGCGAGGGTTATAACCCTCCGCCTCGCACCAAGCTATGTAAGCCTTCCAGGTGAGGTGATAAATCTTGCGAGAAGTACACTTGCGAGCTTTTAACAAAGTAGGGATTACGGAGTCGGCGACTCCCCTGTCCCTTAGCACCTGGGACTCAATAGCCAAGCCGTCAAAGCCAGCGAGGGTAAAGCAGGGTGCAAGATGGGCCCGAGACAGAAGATCGTCTCTCAGCGAGAGCCGCCAAGGGGCGTCTGCCACCATTTGCACCACGTCGGTGTACCAAGTGCGCCGAGGCCAATCTGGAGCCACCAGGATAATTGGTATCCCCTCCGCCACTATCCTGCGTATCAATCGCGGAGCAGTCTTATCGGAGGGAAGACGTACAGAAGACGATAACAGCCCCAGGGGGCCACCAGAGCGTCCGTGGCCACTGCCAACGGATCCTTCGTTCTGGACACAAAGATCTCCACCTTGTGATTGAATCGAGACACCATGAGATCCACATCCGGCGTCCCCCATCTGCGGCAAATTTGATTGAACACCTCCGGGTGGAGGGACCACTCTCCCTGGTCCAGCGTCTACCGACTGAGAAAGTCTGCCTGCCAGTTCTCCACACCTGGAATGTAAATGGCTGAGATCGCCGAAACGTGAAGTTCCGCCCAACGCAGTATCAGAGCTGCCTCCGCTGCAGCTGCTGAACTCCTTGTGCCGCCCCAATGGTTCACATACGCCACTGCTGTGGCATTGTCCGATTTAATTCGAATCGAACGACCCTGCAATCTCACTGTCCAGTGGAAAAGGCACAATCTGATTGCCCTCAGCTCCACAACGTTGATGGGGAGGCGGGCTACCTGTGCCGACCAACGACCCTGGGCAGATAGTTGCCCCAGGATCCCTCCCCAGCCCAAAAGACTGGCATCCGTGGTGATGATCACCCACTGAAGAGGCAGGAACATCTTCCCCTGAGTTAGGGCTGAGTCCTGAAGCCACCAGGTCGGAGACGCCCTGGTCTGGGAGCTCAGATGGATGAGAAGGTCCAACGACCGAGGGGACCTGTCCCTCCGAGCCAGAATCACTCGCTGAAGGAGACGAGTGTGACTCTAGGCGAAAGGCATCGCCTCGAACGACGAGACCATGAGTCCCAGCACCCTCATACAGAACCGTAATGAAGACTGACGGTGCGATAAAAGGGTGCGCACTGCTGACTGCAGACACAGCAACTTGGCGGGAGGGAGGAAAACCTTCGCCTGCTCTGTGTACAGAATTAGACCCAGATACTCCAGGCGATGGGGACACCGATGACTTCTGTAGGTTCAGTAACCAGTCGAAGTCCAGCAGTGAGGTCATTGTTATACTCACATTCTCCTCCAGAGCTCAGGCGGACTCCGCCCGCAGGAGCAGATCGTCCAGGTATGCCACTACAGCAATGCCTCTCTGTCGCAGCAACGCCAACACCGGGGCTAGCAATTTTGTGAAGACTCGAGGTGCTGAGGCCAAGCCGAAGGGGAGTGCCACAAGTTGAAAATGGAGGTCTCCCACCGCAAAGCGCAGGAAGCGCTGATGGCGTGGATGAATGGGTACATGGAGGTACGCATCCCTGATGTCCAGGGACGCCAAAAATTCCCCCTGATGAAGGGCGGCCACGACCGAGCAGACAGATTCCATCTGGAATTTCCGCGCCCTGACATATCAGTTCAGGGCCTTCAGGTCCAGTACGGGCCGAACCCCCCCCCCTTTTGGGAACCATGAAAAGATTCGAGTAGAACCCTCAAAACCTCTCTTCTGGGGGCACTGGTACGATCACCCCCTGGTCTGAGAGCGCTTGTACAACCCCAAGGAGGGCCTCCTGGCGTTCCTGCGGGAGCCCTAAATTTGATGGGAAGAACCTTTCTGGGGGTAGAGATATGAACTCTATCCTGTATCCGGTGGACACCACTTCCCGGACCCAGCGGTCGGAAATGTGAGCCAGCCACCGGTCTGCGAACCCCAGAAGACGTCCCCCCACCCGAAACCCGGGTGGGGCAACCCATCAGGCTGAGGAGGACTTGTCCTCCGCCTTTTCGGTTTTGCGATGCCACTGCCGTCTTCCGGGCCCTGCAGCGACCTCACCGGGACGGGCCCCTTTACCTGCTGCGCCCGGGGAGCGAAAAAAACAACTTCTGTCCCGAAGGAGGGGGCCCCTGTCTACGGCGAGACTCACGCCTGCGGGGCTCTGGAAGGAAGGTACTCTTACCTCCCGTGAAGTCCTTAATAATCTCATCCAAACGCGGGCCAAATAGACGTCCACCTTGAAAAGGGAGGTCAGCCAGACCTTTTTTGGAAGCGTGGTCACCGGACCAAGAACGCAACCAAAGTATCTGTCTAAGTATGACGGCAAATATCGTTATTCTGGACAACATCGGCAGTAAATCAACGGCCGCATCACAAAGGTACTTGAACCCTTGGAGTTCTGCGGCGCATCCATCAGGTGACCGTCTTCCAGGTCCTTCAGGAGCTCTTCCATACACTCGGATAAATGTTGTGCCGCCATGGCGGACACCAAGGCTGGTCGCACAGCGGAACCTGCCACCAGGAACAGCGACTTTAAAAGCGCCTGTTTTTCTATCAGCGGGATCCTTAAAAGAAGGAGTCCCTTCCAGAGGAATGGTCGTCGCCTCACTAAGGCGTGCTATCGGTGGGTCCACCACAGGCGATTCCCATTTTTTTTAAAAAGCTTTCCTCAAAAGGGATAGCGAGCAGCGAACCGTTTTGACAGCGAAGAAGAGTGCTGTGGACGCTGCCATTCACGATAAAGAAAATTATCAAAAAAGTAATTGTAGGCATAAGCCTTGGGGGCCCTAGGGGGTCTAGAGGACCCACACACATACGCAGCAGACCGCGATTCGCCATCCTGATCCAGCTGCAGCTTAGTGCGAATGCCAGCGATAATGGTAGCCACCAGCGCTTTTTCGCGCGCAGCCGCCGCCCCCTGATCCCCCTCGCCGTCCGATGGACCCAGTTCCCCATCGGATAAGTCCGCTGGGGTCCCTGAGGCCACTTCCGGCTCAGAATCCTCCCCTGATGAATAATGAGGAGGAGGGGGACGCTTCTTGGGGACCTCCGCCCAGGGGATAAATTCGCTAAAGACCGCCCGCAGCTGGTCCAAAAATGCTCCTTGCGCAGATTGTGCTTCCTCAGCAGGTTCAGCAGTGTAATCTGCCATTGCTTTCCCCCAGAAAAGGCTCTTAGTGACACACAGGGAGACTAGGAGAATGAGGCACCCCCACACTGCCGCACACCAACACCCCACAGTGCACCAGGGAACCCAGGAGGACTGCACCCACCACCATCAGCACCCACAGGGAGCCCAGCTATACTTGCTGTTCCGCTGCCTGTTCTTGGATGGATCGTCAGAGGAGCTGCGCCGCCAGATCACCACCGTTCCACAGAGAAGGGAGATGCTGCAGACACGTGTATTTGCAGAGCATGCAGTCAAAATGCCCGCCGTTAAACACTAGAGGCCAAAACACACCTTCAGGGAACGTGCAGTACGGCAAATGACCGCTCTGAGCGCTAGAGGGAAAGCCCCATAGGCCCAAAATGTCTGCGGCTACGGCAAATTGGCGGCGGTCCACCGCAAAATGGCGGCCGATCGCCGCATGGAGGCGGAAAAAAAGATACGAACGCCCAGACGATCGGTGCGGTGCGGGGGAGGGGGTGAGCGGGAACTCCACGCGTCCCACCAGCGGCTACCCAGCAAGAAAAAATTATTTTTTTTGTTTTGCGGCCGTCAGTCCCCCCTTCCGCCCCTAAAAAGGGGGAGGGGGGGAGGCAGGAACTCTCACTCACCACTCCGACAAACGCCGCGGGTAACCACCCAGTCGCAGACCTTCCGCCCCCTCTTAGGCGGTATGCTGCGGGCCAGAAAATCGTCCTTCCCGAATCGCATCCAGGAGTGGGCGCAAGGGGGGCTCACCCCCGGCCGCCCGCACGGAACGGGCACGATGCGGCGGGTCCTCATACGTCGGGACTGGCTCGCATGGGTTGGCCAGGTCAAGGAAAGTACAGAGCCCAAGGACTCTCTATGCCCCGACCGGCTTCTTGATAGCAGATCAATTGCTTGATAGAAGACAAATAAGTAAAAGTAAATTAAATAAAAAATGGTCACAAACAGGACCGCAATTCCCCTGAAGGGAAGCCAGGTCAACCCCTTGCAAACTAGGCATTGAAACTGAAGAGCTATGCTATGAGGGGGTTTATGTAGGAGAGGACAGCCCCCAAGGGAGGGGCCAGCTGTTTCTTTCCCCTGCATAGTTAACTCCTAGTGGGACGAGCATAAACCCACACGTCATGATCAGCTGCGTCTGTCAGTGAACGATAGGAGAAATATATTTATGGTTTTAGAGTTTACAACCACTTTAATCTTCCTTTTTCGTCTGGAGGGTACCTTTAATGTATTTTTGGATTTGTAAGCAATTGGCATAAAATGGTGAAAGGAACAATCCTAAAAGCAATCAATATCTTCTCCTTCTCCTCATGCAATATGGAAGACTGAAAGGAAAAACTTTATTGTTAAGGATAAAAAGTTATGGTGCACAGAGGGAAACATGATGTTATTAAATGCAGCCTCCCTATTTCAGACTATACAATGATGGCAAGAGTTAGACAAGGATGTATGATGCAGATACTTGTATGGAAATCAAGAAAAAAAAAACAAAAAAAAAAAAAACAAACACTTACGCCTCCTTTAGATTCTCCACAGTGATATACTCAACTTCATCAACAGATATTTCGCCTGCAGTGAATGTAAATACGAAATCAGGGAATTCATAGGTAATGGGTGTTTTATTAAAGGGACCCTGTCATTACAGGGTCAAACAGATGGCAAAAACTACAGAAAGAAATGGCAAAACTTGCGGCTCATGTCTTAAAATGCAATTGCAATGCTGCTCCCCAGCCGCAACATGCATTTGACTGGCTGAACGAATGGAATACCATTGCACACAGAAGTTCCTCCCACTGGATTATATGTCCTGTAGTGACATCCAGACCAGAGGGAGGGTCTCCGTGTATAGCAGAGGAAGCAGGAATGCACACACCTAGAAGGGTTAAATAATTGCAGTGGTTAGGGAGCAGCACCGTAGCAGCTTTTCAAGGCACAGTCTGCTGGAAAAGTATAGGGCCTCCTCTTTCTGCAGGTATTGCTAGTAATAGGTCACTTTACGACTAGTACAACAGAAAATAGAGGTTGTTCCTGCCACTCAAAATCATGCAGCTTTCGTTCCATACACCCCATTAGATTTTCTGCAGATTTTTGTCTTTGTCTTTTGTAGTGTAAGGGCCTGCCTGATTGCAAATTTAAAAACTCTTAAAGGTTTGACCTCATATTATATAGTTTTGGTAAAAATAATGACAAAAATCTGCAGAAAATCTAATAGTGTGTATGGGGTCTTACTCAACAGGACACCAACTGGGTGCTTTTTCCAGATTTTAGTAGAAAACAGCTCAGTTCAAAGTAAACCTGCAGCATATCTTGGTAATTGAAGAGCTGCATACAATGAAAGTAAGCACTTAAAGCAGAACCTCACTCCCTCAATCAACATTGACTATTTTAATTCTTATACTGCTAAAGTTAGTAAATAGATAGGAAAGTACATCATATTTACTTATTATATACTTTTTTTCACATTACTAAAAAGTTACCTTCAGGTTTCCAGGCCTAGGCAAATGATGTCATACATCACAGAATGCTTATTCTGACTCCTAACTGTTGTAATGGCGACTTATCCCTTGTTGAGACCTCTATGCCTGGCCTGTATAAGCAGATATGATCACCGCAGACAGTTCTTATCAGATAGTGACTCACCAATTACCGATTTCTTCCACGAGCGTTTATTCATTGGAATAGCAGGTACAGCATACAACAAATGTGACAGATGGTCGAAAGATGGTAACTGCAGGTCAAAACATAGTAATGTGTCCTAGGATGCGAGTAGATTGAGTGAGGCCTTCTAGCATGTAGCCATATTCTTTACCTCATGAGAGAGAGGACACAGGAAGAGGAAATAGAAAAGCAGAGTGCACCCGGAACAGGAAGTTACAGAGTAGAGTGAACTAGGAAGAGGAAATAGCTCACAGAGGATGGGAGGTACACACTTAGAAATACAATAGAAGGGTGTAATATCCAAAAGAACCACAAGATGGCATTGTAATAACCAACTATAAAAACATTACTATAGCTGCATATTTATGTTACATGGAAATCATGTAACAGAACAATGCTTCAGGAGGGGAGTTCTCAGCTAATCACACCATCGAGCCTGCATGCCTGAGCTAAGGGCAGATGGATTCCAGTTAGTAAATGCTACATGAATCACCTGCCCTTACTCAAGATGGCTGCAGACAGAAATGCTAGAGGGGTGTTTTTCAAAGTGATTTCTCAGTAAAATAAAGCATGGAGATATGAATGGATGGGGGTGTTTGCTTTGAATAATAAAAATTAATTAAATAGGATTTGTGGTTTGCAGTACTCATATGCAGTGTAGCTTTGCTTTAAGCAGGAGGATATATCTTCAGTAAAAAAAAAAAAAAAAAAAAAAAAAATAGTAAAATTATCCTGCAAATCTAGATATATAGGTTCGTCATTTACAATATTATGCAAATGTAAACATTGCCTGTAAAAGGCCAAGCTTGGCCCTAATCTTCTGAACCATCAAACTGGTTCATAAATACGATTGAGGACTTAATAAGAACAGATAAACTCAACTTTCACAGTAAGCTTTGCGTATACATCTTCAGTTGGCCGAATATCCAAGTCTATTCATTGAGTCAAGTTGTTTTTTTCTATAGCACCCAACCTCCAACTATGTATTGTTTCAGCATATGTTTTGTTTGAATTGCTCAGGATTGTGACACCTCAACCTGAAATCTACTAGTTTTTAAAAAAAAAAAAAAGTTTTAAAGAATGGTAAACTAGGCATGTTTGAGTCAAATGGGAAACATCAGAAGCAAAAATCAAAAGTAGTAGCTAGTTAGCAAGCCTCCTGAATTAGTAAATGACTTGAATATATATATTTATTATACACACACACACAACATATTTCATATCTTTATCTCTGTCCGCATAGAAAAGCAGCTCCCCATGGAGGCATACATGCAGTTAAAGCCCACCCACCACCTACATGCGTATGGCCAGTGGGAACAGGTCAAAGCAGAATTATACTCACTTCTCCTCCAGCAGTGTGACATCTACAAGCTCCCTAGCTAGCGCCAACATCTTTACCTGATCGTCACCAGGTTTGGGATCTTAGACCATTATCAGTGGCTGGTATGGAATGAGCTTAGCGCTGGAGGGCTCCATTTTAAAAGGTAGGTCGGCCATAATCTGCAAGGATGCAGTACATACTAGCACATAACGAAACACTGCAGGGGGTTCATTAAAAAAAATAAAGTGGTAGGGT
Organism: Glandirana rugosa; assembly: GCA_018402905.1. NCBI lineage: Eukaryota > Metazoa > Chordata > Amphibia > Anura > Ranidae > Glandirana > Glandirana rugosa. The sequence goes on from BLSH010000574.1 coordinate 54,468, forward strand.
TTACTACCACTTTAAACAATGTTATCCGGAAGTCTTTTGGGACTACAGAACATCAAACAGGAGTGGGGGAGGTGTTCTGTAATCCTTACAAACTATCCTAGGGTGGAAATGCTGCCCGTCCATAGATACAATACAGTACAGTACAGTGAGTGAGTGTCGTCATCTTAAGCAGGAAGTGTGCTACTGGCAGGACCACCATGTGAAAAATAAAGAGGGAAAAACCTTATGCAGCCACCACATTCAATGTCTCGTTCACACTTTAAACGATTTTGCATGTTGCATAGGCCCAGCTCATTCATTTGAATGGGCTGCCCTACACAAGTTTGTCGCCCAAAAACAAGCTCCATCTTTTCAGACGACAAGCTTCACGAGATTTTGAATTGCAACAATCATGGCAGAATCACATTGTGTTTGGGGTGCTGTTATAGGGATAAATGTGTGTTGCTCGCTGTGCAGCAATAGCAGTGTGATTTGGGATTGCTGTCAGAATCGCAGCAATTCTGCCCGCAATCCCAAACCACGAGAGGTGACTGGGGCCTATCTACCTGTGAATTGCAACATATTATGTTTTTGCTCATGGGTTTAGCTACACTACCTTTTCTGTTAAGAAGAGTTAATTCTCATTAAGAAAAGATGGTAGTGCTGCAAACTAATGAAAAATGAACCCCGTGTATATATGAAACACTATCATACACTGGAGCTGATATACTAAAACAGGAGAGTGCAAAATCTGGTGCAGCTGTGCATGGTAGCCAATCTGATTCTAACTTCAGTTTGTTCTATTAAAGTGGAAGTAAATTCATCAATTTAACAGTTTCAAAGAACAGTTACATTCCTGGCATGCCGGGAATTCTAACTGTCACACCATCCAATGGCTGTAGTCATAACTGATCACATGTGCAGCATCATAGCAGTTGAAAATTAAACAGAGGCTAAGATGGCAGCTCCCTTGGCTGATAACTATAGGTGGGTTTACTTACACTTTAAGCTTTAACTTAAAAAAAAAAAAAAAAAAAAAACAATAAACCTGAAGCTGACTGGCTTCTATGCAGAGCTCCACCATATTCTGCACTCTCCAGTTTTAGTAAATCAACCCCACTGTGTTGTACTGTGTTGGCGTAGGTACAGAAATATAGAAATAGGGACTAGAACAATGAAAATTAAGATATACCTGCACTAAGTCTGTTCTGGAGATCAGACTTCTGCTGCTTCAATTGTTCCCGCAGCCTGCAAAAGCAAAAAATTAAGTTAAATAGAATAAACCACAAAAGGATTAAACATACTACAAAATGTGTAATAGAAATTTGCAGGATACTGAAAACAACACGCATGTTATGAACAACCAGTGCAGGGTTTTTTTGGTGATTGTTTCCCCATACTGAGAGACATTAAAGAGGAAGTAAATCCAAATTGGGTTTACTTCCTCTACATGCCCCAGTAATGTAGAAGCATAATGGGCTACTATGCATCGCATAGTAGCCCATTATGTGCCACTTACCTGCAAACAAAGCCTGCGATGTCCAGCGCTGTCCCCTGTGCAGGCAGCGTCCATCTTCAGCCCATCTTCCTTGCGGGGCCGTGACTCCGGAGCTGTGACTGGCCATGCGCGGGAGCCGCCAGTCATGACACGATCGCAATGGAGGAACGTTTCTTCACTGCGCATGTGCCGACATGTCGTCGGCACAGCATATACACTGCATATCTCCTGAACCGTACAGGTTTAGGAGATATGCAGGGCACCTACAGGTAAGCCTTATTATAGGTTTACCTGATGGTTAAAGTGGTTGTCACGAGTTTACATCCACTTTAAAAGGATGTTCTCCCTTTTACAACTAGCAGCCGACAATGGGCAGCTCCTAGCTGTCAGATCAGTCCCCATTCAGCATGGTTCCTGATATCATGATCACTATAACAGCTAGGAAACAGCATTCATGCACAGACTGGAGGTCATTTCACAAACAAATTTAAAAATAAACAATTATGGAGCATTTGGCATATAGATACCACTGCAGCCTAAAGATGTCACATACAATTACAGTAATAATGTATATCCAAAGCCATAACCTCATTTTTTTCCCATTTTGGACAAAGTAGGGGGAGGGTTAAAACTCCCCACCTTTCATCAATCATTAGGGAGAGTCCTCTTCATTCGGTCTTGTAGACTCAACAGGTGAATGGAGGAGGTAAATTCCCTCTTAGTCTATGTTCACATCTATGTGGTTGTGCTTGATGCGTTTATCAGTCACATTTTGCAGTGTGCACTTTGAAACCCTTGTGTTTTTGCATGCAGTTTCCATGCATTTTGCTTTTTATTCTCTTTAAAAACACACTGTTCATTGCTGGTTGCAAAGGAGGGGGCCAGGAAGCTGGTCATCGCGTCCTTAACAACCAATGAGTCATCAGCTGTCAGTGAGGATCCCCACTGACAGCTGAATGTAAAAAAGACAAAAAAACTGGCATGGGCTTCTCCCCCCACCCCCCGAGTTCAAAGTATGGATTCACAGGGGACCTCCCCCACGCCAAAAAGGCGAGGAAGTGCCCCCCCTCTTGAACCATACCAGGTCGCACGCCCATCCCACAGCATCTTGCCCTGGGCGGTGGTTGTCGGAAGAAAAAGAGGCCCTGATCTGTCTTTTTCCTCGCCGCAGGTTGCCCGCTAAAAAAAATAAAAAAAAAAAAAAAAAAAAGTTCTTCTTTTAAGGCTGCCTTCCTCCGTTGTGTTGTTGCCCGCTGTCTGGCATCTCTTATATAGTGATGGGGCTATATTATTTTTCAATTTCACTGCCTTTAGGGTGAATGGGTAGGTACCTGATACCCATTCACATGGGGGGGTGCCAGGATCTGGGGGCCTCCTTATTACAACAGTGTAACAAAGGAAAGCCCTTTATGTCCATGAAATAAAAAACATAAACATGTTTCGCGTGTGTAAAGAAGTCAGCGATACAGTCAATGTAGGAGTACCACTGAAGGCTCCAGTATGACCATCTAAAAAAATTACCAGTTCCTTCTAGTCCAAATTCACCTGCAGGAAATGTCAGCTCCATATTTAGGGTGATACGGGAGGCGTGTCCCTTGCCTCCAATCAGGGTTAAGAGCTTTCCTAGAATCTGCAGTGAAACTTCAGATCCCTGTCCCCTACGGATAGAGCTGAAAAAAACATAATTTGATCTGTGTAATTTTACAACGATCTACAAAATAAAAGGCTGCAGCTAATGCTGACTCCAAAGGATGAAGGGGGTTGGGGGAGGGGAGCTCTGACACAGCCTGTGATTGACAACCTCAGCTGTGCATACAGTGGGGAAAATAACGATTTGTTCTACATTTTTGGTTGGTATTCTGTCTCTATCATTTAAAATACACCTATGATATAAATGATAGACCCTTCATTTCTTTGTAAGTGGGTAAACTTACAAAATCTGCAATGGATCAAATAATTATTTCCCCTATGGTATATGAGTTTGTGTAGAGGGGTGTGTATCCCTTCCCTCCACTCAGGATTCAGATTACACACAGCAGTATGTGACTCCAGATCCCTACCCCATGCCAACTAGAGCTCAAAAATAATGTGTAAAATGTGTGCTTTATGAGGTTGTAGAGAAGAAATGGCTACAGGTAAACAGGCACAACTTCCATAGGAAGATGTGTTTCCTCTGTGTATAAACTGAGGCCAGTCACTTCACTGGGTGTATATACAGTGCCTTGAAAAAGTTTTCATACCCCTTTACATTTTCCACATTTTGTCATGTTACAACCAAAAACATAAATGTACTTTATTGGGATTTTATGTGATCGACCAACACAGTGGCACATAATTGTGAAGTGGAAGGAAAATGATAAATGGTTTTCAAATTTACAAATATGTGAAAAGTGTGGGGTGCATTTGTATTCAGCCCCCTGAGTCAATACTTTGTAGAACCACCTTTCCCTGCAATTTACAGCTGCAAGTCTTTTTGGGGATGTCTCTATCAGCTTTGCACATCTAGAGAGTGACATTTTTGCCCATTCTTTTTTGCAAGATTGGATGGAGAGTGTCTGTGAACAATAATTTTCAAGTTTTGCAACAGATTCTCAACTAGATTTAGGTCTGGGCTTTGACTGGGCCATTCTAACACATGAATATGCTTTGATCTAAACCATTCCATTGTAGCTCTGGCTGTATGTTTAGGGTTGTTGCCCTGCTGGAAGGTGAACCTCCACCCCAGTCTCAAGTCTTTTGCAGACTCTAACAGGTTTTCTTCTAAGATTGCCCTGTATTTGGCTCCATCCATCTTCCCATCAACTCTGACCAGCTTCCCTGTCCCTGCTGAAGAAAAGCATTCCTACAACATAATGCTGCCACCGCCATGTTTCACGGTGGGGATGGTGTATTCAGGGTGATGTGCAGTGTTTGTTTTCTGCCACACAGAGTTTTGCTTTTAGTAAAAAAGTTGAATTTTGGTCTCATCTGACCAGAGCACCTTCTTCCACATGTTTGCTGTGTCCCCCACATGGCTTCTCGCAAAGTGCAAATGGCACTTCTTATGGCTATCTTTCAACAATGGCTTTCCTTGCCACCCTTCCATAAAGGCCAGATTTGTGGAGTGCACGATTAATAGTTGCCCTGTGGACAGATTCTCCCACCTGAGCCGTGGATGCTCTCCTTGCCTGGCCTGTCAGTTTAGGTGGATGACCATGTCTTGGTAGGTTTGCAGTTGTGCCATGCTCTTTTCATTTTCGGATGATGGATTAAACAGTGCTCCGCGAAATGTTCAAAGCTTGGATATTTTTTTTATAACCTAACCAGGGTAGATTTGCTTTAAATCACTAGTAAAAAGGCTAGATTTAAATCAACTCAATTTAAATCATAATTTTTAATTAGCAACTGTCATCTCTGTCCCGCAGCGGCCCCTCCTCTGACCCGCTGTTGACTCCCCGACAGTCCCATTCACTTTAATGGGACGGCTGTTGATGCGGCAGTGACACAACAAGATGAGGGACGTGGCGAAAGCAGGTGAGTGGATGCCCGCTAAAAGGCGCTGCCATGATGGTTCTAAAATGACAGGTGCTCTTGCTGGTAGAATCTTTAATATTTGCAAACAAAAATGAAGGTTTCCTATTTAGAATAATAAACTGGCAGGTTAGTAAAACAGCGATATCAGAACCAATTCAATCATACAGTTTGTAGTGTACATGGATTTGCAAAACAACGGGATAAAGGAATATTCCTGAACTTTGTTTTATCTCATGGTTACTGTGAAATTGTGTGAATGCATCAATGCAGTGCATGTTATCTCAGCTTGCAGAGCTTGGATTCGTTGAATGAGTAAGAATGTAAAATATTGCAGAATATACAGCCTCATGCTACATAACTAAAGTGGACCTTCAGTCATTTTTTCAACTTTCCATCTATTAAATCCTCTGCTCTTGTGGTTTTAACTTTGGGTAGTAAAACATGTTTTTCTGCCAGTAAATACCTTATACAGTCCACTTCCTCTTTCTTGTTTGGACATTAGCCTAGACTTATGAAATCATGCACAGCTCTCTCTCACTCATAAGAAAGCCAATGAAAGCTGCAGAGCGGGAGGTGTGCTTCTGTGTGTCGGTGTAAATCCAGGAAGTGATCAGGCAGCAGCTTCAGCTGCCCACAGTTAAAATGGCAGCAGCCAGACTCATTGGAGGGAGATTTCTGCAGCATATTTGGCAAGTACAGATTCACAGTATATATAAAATAATATGCAAAGTGGTTGGCGTGAAGCTTCAGAATGGCAAAATGTTTTTATTACAAATTATGTGAGCAGACTGCAATTCCTCTTAGACCCCTTTCACACTGGGGTGCTCTACAGGGGCTATTTAGCTAAAAATAGTGCCTGTAAAGCGCCTCAAAAATCCCTCCCCATCCACCCCAATGTGAGAGCCCGAGTGCTTTCACACTGGAGTGGTGCGCTTGCAGGACGTTACAAAAATTCCTGCAAGCCACATCTTTGGAGCAGTGCAGTGAGCAGTAATATACCGCTCCTGCCCATTGAAAGCAATGGGGCAGCGCTTCCGAAGCAGCTGCACACAGTCTGGGAAATGCAGAGCGCCGGCACTTTTAACCGTGTGTGTGTGTGTGTGTGTGTGTGTGTGTGTGTGTGTGTGTGTGTGTGTGTGTGTGTGTGTGTGTGTGTGCCTCATTTTTAGATAGATTTATATCAAAAGATAAAATCCTATGTAATTATTAGATCCAATAAGTCGTACTTTACCTCAAAATCCAGTGAAAGTGCCACCCCGCAATCGCCATTTAGGGACGATCAAATTCACCCATAAAAGACGGCAATATCGTCGCAACGCGAAAATTGGGGGGGGTGTGTGTGTGTGTGTGTGTGTGTGTGTGTGTGTGGGGGGGGTTAAAAGCGCAACGCTGCTATAACGGCAGAAAATACCCACTTAAACTAGCAGGGATTTACCGCTAACGCCCCACCGTGAAAGTGACCTAAAACTCCATTTCATGCTGAATAACCTAGATTATTAATGTATCCTAAAATAGAAAACTATATTTAGATAGATTTTTACTCCAAAAGCATTTTATTAAAATAAATTTAATTAAAAAA
>BLSH010000574.1:88663-104613 GCA_018402905.1 Glandirana rugosa
AAGACCTCTCTCAAACGACGTGACTTTCATTTCCCCGACTTATAAAATTGGGCGTGCAAAATTATTCAGCCCCTTTACTTTCAGTGCAGCAAACTCTCTCCAGAAGTTCAGTGAGGATCTCTGAATGATCCAATGTTGACCTCAAAGACTAATGCTGATAAATAGAATCCAACTGTGTGTAATCAAGTCTCTGTATAAATGCACCTGCACTGTGATAGTCTCAGAGGTCCGTTTAAAGCGCAGAGAGCATCATGAAGAACAAGGAACACACCAGGCAGGTCCGCGATGCTGTTGTGGAGAAGTTTAAAGCCGGATTTGGATACAAAAAGATTTCCCAAGCTTTAAACATCCCAAGGAGCACTGTGCAAGCGATAATATTGAAATGGAAGGAGTATCAGACCACTGCAAATCTACCAAGACCTGGCCGTCCCTCCAAACTTTCAGCTCATACAAGGAGAAGACTGATCAGAGATGCAGCCAAGAGGCCCATGATCACTCTGGATGAACTGCAGAGATCTACAGCTGAGGTGGGAGACTCTGTCCATAGGACAACAATCAGTCGTATTCTGCACAAATCTGGCCTTTATGGAAGAGTGGCAAGAAGAAAGCCATTTCTTAAAGATATCCATAAAAAGTGTAGTTTAAAGTTTGCCACAAGCCACCTGGGAGACACACCAAACATGTGGAGAAGGTGCTCTGGTCAGATGAAACCAAAATCGAACTTTTTGGCAACAATGCAAAACGTTATGTTTGGCGTAAAAGCAACACAGCTCATCACCCTGAACACACCATCCCCACTGTCAAACATGGTGGTGGCAGCATCATGGTTTGGGCCTGCTTTTCTTCAGCAGGGACAGGGAAGATGGTTAAAATTGATGGGAAGATGGATGGAACCAAATACAGGACCATTCTGGAAGGAAACCTGATGGAGTCTGCAAAAGACCTGAGACTGGGACGGAGATTTGTCTTCCAACAAGACAATGATCCAAAACATAAAGCAAAATCTACAATGGAATGGTTCACAAATAAACATATCCAGGTGTTAGAATGGCCAAGTCAAAGTCCAGACCTGAATCCAATCGAGAATCTGTGGAAAGAACTGAAAACTGCTGTTCACAAAGCTCTCCATCCAACCTCACTGAGCTCGAGCTGTTTTGCAAGGAGGAATGGGCAAAAATTTCAGTCTCTCGATGTGCAAAACTGATAGAGACTTCCCCAAGCGACTTACAGCTGTAATCGCAGCAAAAGGTGGCGCTACAAAGTATTAACTTAAGGGGGCTGAATAATTTTGCACGCCCAATTTTTCAGTTTTTTATTTGTTAAAAGAGTTTGAAATATCCAATAAATTTCGTTCCACTTCATGATTGTGTCCCACTTGTTGTTGATTCTTCACAAAAAATTACAGTTTTATATCTTTATGTTTGAAGCCTGAAATGTGGCAAAAGGTTGCAAAGTTCAAAGGGGGCCGAATACTTTCGCAAGGCACTGTATATCTATCTATATATAGATAGATAGATATCTATCTATATATAGATAGATATCTATCTATATATAGATAGATATCTATCTATCTATCTATCTATCTATATATATATATATATCTATATATATACAGTCAGGTCCATAAATATTGGGACATTGACACAATTTTAATCTTTTTGGCTCTGTACACCACCACAATGGATTTGAAATGAAATGAACAAGATGTGCTTTAACTGCAGACTTTCAGCTTTAATTTGAGGGTATTTACATCCAAATCAAGTGAACGGTGTAGGAATTTCAACAGGTCCAACACGGAACGTGTTTATTGCCATATATACCGTCCTCAAGTCACACTCTATTCTGCCTAGGGAGACACTAGTACTTTTGCAGCTGGGATCCCCCCGCCTCTGTGATCTATAGAGACTTGTCTCATATGTATATTGGATGCCGTAGGACTGATGTCTCACTAGACTGTGTGCTCTCAGCCTATCTGCCTGTCATCACCCCAGATTACACAACCGAGGTTGTGATTTTACCCTATCCCCATACATACCTGGGTTTATTCCCAATTTGGGTGCTTCCTATTAGGAATTGTTTGTATGGGCTGTTGTGAGTGAGCTGTATGGCGTCCGGACATGCATGTTTTTACCTTTTATGACAACGTTGTAATTAGTGTGGTGGAGGGATACTGTGTACGTCCATGCTATGCGTGGAGATTTTTTTTAATAAATACATGTTCAAGTGAGTTTACTAATAAAGCAATTTTTACATTTACTGTTTACTCTTGAGCATGTTCTTTTCTGATTTAATTTGCTACCTCCATACTCTGGTGGCTTATATACATGGCACTATAGGTTTTGTCTCTACACTACCTCCTTTATATGCACTGTTCCTTTGGCCACAAAGCCCCAGGTGTATTTACCTGAGTGAGTGGGTTGTTCTTTCGGTGGATCATTGAGCCCTTTCAGTTTTTTGTGGTCACCATTACTTAACCTCCCTGGGGGTCTGATTATGTCAATATTTACAATGTCAAAGCGGTACATTGTTTTGCATGGGAATTTGTTTTTTTATATTGTAGGCCTGTAATTCTTATGCCCCGTACACACTATCCGAAAATCGGACGGAAAATACCGCTTTCGATACGGTCGTACGATAATCGGATCGTTAGTACAGAGCTTTCGAGAGCCGATCACGACAGTTCATCCTATGTTTTCCGTCCGGACATTATCGGACATGCAGGAAAAATTTTCTCGCGCGGTGCCCGATCGTACGATTTTCGTTTCATCAGTACAGCTGTCGTTCAAAAATGCAATACAAATACACTGCACACATCACATCGCTTCCGATTTTTTATTCTGTCGTGCGAGAATTTTCGTGACTAAAGTAAACTCTTCCGATTTGATCTGAGATTAGCATGCGAAAAAAAACGGACGATCTGTCGTCCGATTTTCGGATAGTGTGTACGGGGCATTAGGAATAACTCACTTAAATCTGTCCAAACAAGAGTTTAGTAGACATCCTGGGTATGATAAAATCTGAAACACGAAATCAAACACTATAATATAATAATTATAAAAAACAACAATATAATAACAATACATTTTATCTAATAATGTAATCAAACCAAAAACACTGAAATGTGTCCTAACAATGGTGCAATATTACTAGAGACAGCATATTGGTTTGAACAGTTTTTTACATTTTTTTATTTCAGGATTCCCAGCCTAGAGGCGAGATCTGGGGACTTATAGACCCCAGATCTCGCTGAAAAGAGGACCTGTCATGCCCTATTCCTATTACAAGGGATGTTTAGGAATAAAAGTGATAAAAAAAAATGTAAAGTGAAAGCGTCAAAATAGAAAAATAAAAGTAAAATAAACAATACAAAAAAAAATTAAATTAAAAGTGCCCCTGTTCCCGTGTGCTCGCTCACAGAATCAAACGCATACGTAGGTCGCACCCGCATATATAAACGGCGTTCAAATACATGTCATCACTTTCAGCGTCTGATGACAAATTTCCCCATGAATCACTAGCGCACAATTCTGCAAGTGATTCTAATTCACTATCGCTGTCTTCTAGCTGGTCCAAAAGCACTTTTGACTTAGAGGGACGCCTTTTGGATGCCATGGACGCCATCACGCTTCCAGGCAGAAAGAAAGGTAAAAGTACAGGCAGGGCACTGGACAAAGCACTAGGGACAAATCTGAGGTGAAATGATTTGATACAGTAATGTAATCTACAGATTACTATGTATTGTGTGTGTGTTTATGTTTTTAACTTTTTTAAATTCCCGCCGACTCCCCCCCCATGCGTTGCAGCGTTTGCAGGAAACGGAGCCTGGAACCCTGAGACATTGGGCGGATGATCCTTCTGGAGAACACCGCTGGAGCACATTGCGGGATGGCAGGGAGCATATAAGTTCATGCAGAGGAATTTAACAGTGTAATCCTGAGTGTGGCTCGGGGTTACCGCTTATGGCACTGAAAATTAACCCCGAGCCACACTAACCAGTGTGACCAGGCCATTTTTTGCGATACGATACTGCGTTATGTTAACTTACAATTGCGCAAGCGTGCAACATTGTATCCAAATAAGACTGATATCCTTTTTTCCCAAGAAATAAGGCATTCTTTCGGGGGTATTGATCACCTCTGCAGTTTTTATTTTTTGTGCTATAAACAAAAAAAGACAGACAATTTGGAAAAAAACAAACAATATTTTGTACTTTCTGCTATAATAATCTGCTAATAATAAGTAAAATTATATTCATCAGTTTAGGCCAATATGTATTCCAATACATATTTTTGGTAAAAAAAAAATCCCAATAAGCGTATATTGATTGATTTGCGCAAAAGTTATAGCGTCTACAAAAATAGGATTTTCTTGACTTACCATAAAATCCTTTTCTAAGAGTTCATTGACAGACACAGAGTTCCATTATTCTTTACCATTGGGTTATACCGCCCTCTACAGGTGTAGGACTAGGCAGAAAAAAATACTTTACTAGGCCTATGGCCAGTCCTAGGTGATATACACCCCCCTCTCTGCTATAGGCCTTCAGTTTAGTAACAAGCAGTATCAGAAGCATCAAAACTCCTAAGAGGGGTGGGTGCTGTCGATGTCAATGAACTCAGAGAAAAGTATTTCACGGTAAGTCAAAAAAATCCTATTTTCTCTTTCGTTCATTGACAGACACAGCGTTCCATTATAATTTACCATTGGGACATCCCAAAGCAGTGTCAAACATGAGGGGTGGGATAACGAAGATAAAACCCCAAGCTAACACAAGAGCCAACTAGGTAACAGGAGATCAACACAGAGCAATTGGAGCCCACCTGAACAATACCCCCTCAAGAGGGGATAGACCCTCCAAACTGCAGTCTACAAAACCTGCGACCAAAAGCAGCATCCGCAGATGCCAGCACATCCCCTTCGTAGAGTGTTGTAAAAGTGTACACCTACGACCAGGAGGCCATCAGCCAAATTGCGCAACTGACGCCTGATGACAGAAGACCCAAGAAACACTAAGCACCCAAATAGAGTGTGCCGTAACAGGGAAAAAAGAGGAACCCGACCCCCGACAGAATAGGTCATTATCCGTCTGAGCCATCCAGAAATGATCACAGACAAAGCAGACAACTCCATACTCGGTCTGACCACATCAAAAACCATGAGTGTAACCTCTGACAAGACTCAGGGGCTGCTAAATACACCCGATCACCCCAAATTCCATAGGATATGTTGACAAGGGACAGAGAGAGGAACGCAATGTCCTTATTCAAAAGGAAAACCCCAAGTCCAGACCCCACGGCGGTAGAAGAGACCACACCAGTGGAGACAGACATTGAGCCTGTTAGAAGATGGTGCGGAGGGTTAATATCATTTGGTTGTTGTTTCCTCTAATTCTTAGAGGAACAGCTCTATTTAAACTTCCTGCTTCCTGTAAGCAGATGCTGCCTGATCTTCAGCGTGTGCCCTGTTTTCCTGAGTGTTCTGCTACCTGTTATCTGATTCCTGTGACCCGGCCTGCCTGACCTTGCCTGAACTCTGCCTGTACCGACCCCTGGCTTGCCTACGACCATCCGACCGCCTCATCCTTCTGTACCTCTGCTGCCTGCCCGTTGCCGACCCTGCTCGTCCCTGACTCTGCTACTGTGCCTGCGACCATCCGGTCCCAACAAGTATCTTGCTCTAAACATCAGCACCCTTCCAGCACATCTCCTGTCCGCTGCTGACGGACACTCCTGGACTTCTACAGGCACTCTTACCCCACCGTGCTCCTGTGGCCGCTGTTCCCAACTCCAGCGGTCCCACGAACCGGAGTCGTAGGAGAGGCCACCCCCGACCGTCAGGCTCACTACCAGGTACCTAACAGAGCCCCTGAACAAAGGTATGCACCAGAGAATGCAAGACCAGGGGACGATGAAGAACACTGCCAAGGTTGACACCTAGTACCTGAAGGTACTCGAGTCCATGTCTGCTCAATCCCCTGTGAAGGAAGGACAGAATTGGAACCACCGAGAAGGACGAAAGTGTCACATCCGGTGGTAGCTTTCCCTAGAGGGAGACTCTTCATCTTCAGCAGTGCCGGAACAGCAGCACCTGGCTATCACAGCCAGGTCATCAAAACAAGACAAAGTTTCCTTCTCATCCTCCTCCTCTGAACCTGAGGAACCACTTCCCTGCTTGTCATCTGAATCACTGATATTTCTGGGTGTAGACGTAGATGGACGAGCATGTGCTGGAGAACTACTCCTGCTGCTAGGCTGGGAAACCGGATGCTTATCCAGATACAGTTGCGCTCATAAGTTTTCATACCCTGGCAGAATTTTCGCCATTTTTCAGAGAATATGAATAACACAAAAACATTTATTTTACTCATGGTTAGTGTTTTTCTGAAGCCATTTATCATCAATCAACCGTGTTCACTCTTTTTAAATCATAATGACAACAGAAACTACCCAAATGACCCTGATGAAAAGTTTACATACCCTGGTGATTTTGACCTGATAACATGCACATAAGTTGACACAAAGGGGTTTGAATGGCTATTAAAGGTAACCATCCTCACCTGTGATCTGTTTGCTTGTAAGTAGTGTGTGTGTGTGTGTGTGTGTATATATAAAAGGTCAATGAGTTTCTAGACTCCTGACAGACCCTTGCATCTTTCATCCAGTGCTGCACTGACGTTTCTGGATTCTGAGTCATGGGGGAAGCAAAAGAATTGTCAAAGGATCTGTGGGAAAAGGTAGGTGAACTGTATAAAACAGGAAAGGGATATAAAAAGATATCCAAGGAATTAGGAATGCCAATCAGCAGTGTTCAGACTCTAATCAAGGAGAGGAAAATGAGGGGTTCTGTTGAAACCAAACCACGGTCAAGTAGACCAACTAACATTTCAGCCACAACTGCTAGGAAAATTGTTCAGGATGCAAAGAAAAACCCACAAATAACTTCAGGTGAAATACAGGACTCTCTGAAAACACGTGGTGTGGCCGTTTCAAGTTGCACAATAAGGAGGCACTTGAAGAAATATGGGCTGCATGGTTGAGTTGCTAGAAGAAAGCCATTTCTACCCAAATGCCACAAAGTATCCCACTTACAATACACCAAACAGCCCAGAGACAAGCCTCAAACCTTCTGGCACATAGTCATTTGGAGTGATGAGACCAAAATTGAGCTTTTTGGCCACAACCATAAATGCTACATTTGGACAGGGGTCAACAAGGCCTGTGAAACACGGAGGTGGATCGCTTATGTTTTGGGGATGTGTGAGCTACAAGGGCACAGGAAATTTGGTCAAAATTGGCGGCAAGATGAATGCAATATGTTATCAAAAAATGCTGGAGGAACATTTGCATTCATCAGCCAGGAAGCTGTGCATGGGACGTACTTGGACATTCCAACATGACAATAAATAAAAATGAATAATAAAGTGAATGTTCTGGAGTGGCCATCTCAATCTCCTGACCTCAATATCATTGAGCCACTCTGAGGAGATCTCAAACATGCAGTTCATTCAAGGCAGCCCAAGAATTTCCAAAAACTGGAGGCTTTTTGCCAAGAGGAATGGGCAGCTTTACCATCTGAGAAGATAAAGAGCCTCATCCACAAATATTACAAAATACTTCAAGCTGTCATTGATGTTAAAGGGGGCAATACACAGTATTAAGGACTGGGGTATGTAAACTTTTGATCAGGGTCATTTGGGTAGTTTCTGTTGTCATTATGATTTAAAGAGAGTAAACACAGTTGATTGATAATAAATGGCTTCAGCCAAACACTAACCATGAGTTAGTGTTGAGAAAGAAATGTTTTTGTGATCATTCCTTTTTTCTGAAAAATGGGCAAGAAATCATAAATTCTGCCAGGGTATGTAAACTTATGAGCACAACTTTATGGTCTAAAAGACTGAAAGGTGTCGGCTAGTTCTTTCCGAAAGGAGGTAAGTAACTCCGCTGGCTGTGAAGAGGCAGTAGTTAATGACGTCTCCTCCTTGACTAATTCTACTATGCAGGTTCTACATAACACCTTAGTCCAAGAATCTCTAAGTGTGTTTTTACATGACGGACATTTCCTTACAGGGGAACCCCCGACCTTGGACATAAATATACAACAAACCATGGGGAAAACAAACAATCTCTCTACATCAGTGGTTCTCTACTCCGGTCCTCAGGACCCTCCCCAACAGGCTAGGTTTGCAGGATAACTGAAATACATCACAGGTGATATAATTTGCTGCTCAGTGATTGCAGTGTTCTAGTCTGTATCTCCCCAAGGTAATACTTAAAATCTGGCCTGTTGGTGGGTCCCGAGGACCGGAGTTGAGAACCACTGCTCTACATGAAGCTGCATATAAAAGTTCAAAAACCCGTGCTTTTTAAACAAAAGTGCCGACCCTTCAGCTACCATACTGCTAAACACACCACTATAGTGATAACAAAACAACCCCATAGTGCCACTATTCCAATCAATTTCCCCAAGTGCAGTAAAACAAAGGGAGAATGATGCAGGCTCCCTTTTTTCCCTTTCAGGAAGCAAAGGAGGGAAATCCACATGACCCCAGAGTAATGTCCAAAAAGCCTCTGCCTCGGCTTACCTGGGTCTGGCTGGTGTTTGTGGCTCCTGCTCCTCCGGCTACATTACAGCCCAAGCTCTGCTGGCGCCATCCGTTTTTAAACATTCCTGGTCTTTTCGCTGCTGCGAGGACCAGAAATCACACCAGCCGGGGCCCGCCCCCTCCTCCTGTGTTCCAGCGGCCGGAACCGGCCACACCCTAGCGGAAGTCTCATCTCCGTGGGAAATAACGTTCTCGTCCTCCAGAACGAGTGGAGGTACAGGGATGCGGCTAGCATTGTACCAGCTCCCACAGCCTCTGCCGCCCAGTCTAAAGGCACGTGCGACCCGCAGCAGCCTCTGTCCTCGCCGGGCTCAAAGAGAAGACACCGGAGCACCCCCCTCCCATCATGGGGGTGCTGGGTTGGCCCAACAGAAAAAAAAACACTGCATACCGATATGCCCCTACTTCCTGCACCTGCAGAGAGTGCAGCACACCCCTGGTTCCCTGCAGTCGCTTCCACCATGGCGGAGGAAACACAACTGAGGCCATGGTGGAAGTGACTGGTCTTAAAAGGATTTGACTGCAGTGTTTCCTGGAAAAATGGGTGGAGCTGTGCTCTCTCCAGGTGCTGTCCTGAAAGACGAAGGGAGAAAAAAGCGTGGGATCCCTCTCCCCAATCCATACCAGGCCCTTCGGGTCTGGTATGGATTCTAAGGGCAACAAAAATTAAAAAAAAAAAAAAAAAAGTGTGGGACCTTACCAGGTCACAAGCCCTCAACATAAGGGGGTGCCTCTGCCCCCCACACCCTAAAGCACCTTGTCCCCATGTTGATGGAGACAAGGGCCTCTTCTCCACAGCCCTGGACGGTGGTTGTGGGGGTTCTGTGAGTGGGGGCTTATCGGAATCTGGAAGCCCCCTTTAACAAAAGTGTAAAAAAGGGAATGAAAATAGTACACAAGTTTTTGACCATTTCTTTATTAAAAAATGTAAAACAATGTCCCCCAATGTAGATTCATTGTCTATCACGCTACCTGTCAGTCCAAAAAAAAAAAAAAAAAAAAAAAAAAAAAAAAGAAAAAACCTCCGGCCTCATCAAAGGCTCCCACCAACTGCCTGCTCCTCGTCAGATATTTCTTAAAATAAAACAGTCTTTTACCTTGCTGGGGCAGCAGGAGACACCCACCCTTCATTCATGCTCATGCATGAGTCTCCTCTGAACGCCAGTCTGGTGAGGGGGCGTGGTACCACATATATTCTGTGTCAGATATTATTCTTGTACAAAGTGTTTTATTAATATACAATCCAACATAACAGCTCATCACATTGGTGGTCACATTGTAGTTAGAATACAAAAAAAGAAAGAAAACCTAATGAAGTAAATACACGAATTGAGGCTCTTAGGATTCCAAGAAGGATCGTTCATCCTGTCATGAAAATGAGTTCAAGGTCTGGAGCCTCGATAGTCTTTAAAAGGATACAGCAAATATGCATAGGAACATCTTTAGAAGGTATGGAATAAAATATATATTATATAGCAATACTGAAAGTGAACAATGTAACCATCCGACCCAGGCGTGATCCTGGCGGCCTAATGAGTTAGGAGGAAAGAATAGAAAGGGAGTCAAAAGAAAGAGAAAGAGCGAGAAGAGTGAGAACAAGGAAAGAGACAAGAGGGAGTCCACGGGGTGGTGGGCAGGAAAATATTTTAAATTGAGAGCAATGTAGGATCAAATCTGGAAGGTTGGATGTATGCAACCCAAGGCTGCCAAACCTAAAGAAATTTGTCATGGGTGTCTGAAAGTATAGCTGTCAGCTTTTCGTTTACCAGATCGTTCATACGATTTTTTGACCGCCTCAAATCTGAGTGGGGGTGTCTTTCAGGCCTTAGCTATAGTAAGTTTAGTTGCAGTAAAGTGATGCAACGCCAACTGGCGATCTTGATGGAGGAGTTCTGCAATTGGTTTACATTAAAGAGCTTCAAACAAACCTCTCTTTACGTTAGTATGGAATAGGTTGCGAAGATTGTAGGCCCTGACCCATAATCTGCATACCCTTGGACATTTCCGCCAAATGTGTGCCATAGTGCCCTCTTGAGAACATCCACGGAACAAAGGGGAGAATAAGATGGGATGAATTGTGCCAACCTAGCCAGAGTAATACCATCTGTAAAGAATTTTATAAGTGTTTTCTAGGACGAGACCATTTTTGGAGCATTTGGATAGCGCTCCATGAACCTGCCAGACCTCCGGATTGAGTTTCCTCCGTCTCCGTCCCAAGCTCCGTCTCCCACTGAAGGTGATAAGGTCTGAGCAGTCTTTTTTTTTTTTTAGGAAATTATTGCGGAGTATATTAGTGAGATTAAACCCGAGGATTGAAGTTGAGATCTGCAAAGGCTTTCAAATAGGAGTCAAAGTGTATGGAGTAGGTTAGGACTCAATAAGCTGCCAAAGAAAGTGCCGAAGCTGTAGGTAGCTATAATGTTCTCGGAGGGGAATATCGTGGGAGGAATGTAGAGCATCAAAGTAATTATCCTGGTGGGGGGGACAGAGAGTGAACATCCTCAAATCCATCATTAGTCCACCAGGAAAACTGTTGTGGACTATCGCATCCTGGGGGAAATAATGGACGGTGGAGGAAACAAAGTAGGGGGAGATGAGGAGAGATCAGGCCTGCCGAGTATTTTATCGAGTCCCAGACACAAAGAGTACGTTAAGCACAGGCCAATCTTGTCTGGGCGATGTATGCGGGGGAGCCAAGGCAAGGAGGCGACCGGGGTTGGATAAGAGTCGACTAGATCGATAGTGGCACATAGGGACATTTGATTTTTCTCGTGGAGGTGAGACAGTGGGGCAATAGTTGCCGCTGTATAGTATGCTTGCAAGTTAGGGACAGAGAGACCCCCATTGATCTTACTAACATATAAAACCTACTTATTAATTCTGGGTCTAGTTGAGCCCCAAAGAAATTTCAGGATTTTGCATTGGTGTACATGCAGGATATGGGAAGGGATCGGGACCGGCAAGACACGGAAGAAATATAGCAGTTTTGGAAAGTAAGTCATACGTATCGCCTTAATCCTACCAAACCAAGATGGTGGGCGATGGACCGAAGAGGACAACATGTCTGATAGTTTCTTAAACAATGGAGGGAAACTGGCCTGATATAGTTGTGCATACGTCAAAGTGAGTCTAATCCCCAGGTAGGGCAAAGAGGGTAGCCACTGAAACGAGAAAGTGGATTTTAAAGAGGCCAGCTCCAAGGGTTGAAGATTAATTTACATGGCCTTCGATTTAGTAGGATTTACAGATAAACCCAAGAAAGATGCTCAGAAATGAGGTGCCGAAGCCATAGCGGCAGAGCACCGTCATTAAGTAAGGCCAGGACAAGGTGTCAAAAGCTTTGTTCACATCAAGGGACAGGAACATTGTCTGCAGAGATCTAATATGAACTATATGTTGGATTTGAAGTAACCGTCAAATAGCACCCCCAGCCTGCCTGCGTGGGACAAACCCTACCTGGTCCTTTTTGATCAGACGCGGTAAAAATGAATTCAAGCGATTGGCTAAAATTTTTGTAAAAATTTTCAGGTCTATATTAATAAGCAAGATTAGCCTAAAATTAGCCCAGGAGGAACGATCTTGATCAGGTTTCGGGATCATCACTATAGTGGCGGTCAGTAGATTCAAAGTGAAAGTTTGGCCATCTTTCATCAAATTAAACATAGCCGTTAAGTGAGGCGCTACTACGTCGCAATTTTCCTATAATAAAGCAATGTAAAGCAGTCCGGCCTGGGCCCTTTACATACCCTCAGCTCCTTAATACATTGTAGAACTTCAGAGACCTGTATATCCTTATCCATTAGTGAGACGTGGGATTCAGATAATAAAAGCAGCGTAAGGCCATTCACAAATGTGTCTAGGCCCTGAGTGGAGGACTTCTTGGGGGCAGAATAGAGAGTGGTGAGGCGGTGTCAGAATGCCTTTAAAACCCGGATAGGATTACCTGTAAGAACGCTACGTCGAGTGCGTAGGGTGGTGGGTTTATATTTCAGACTAAAAGGTACGGAATCTATTAGCCAGCATCGAGTTGGGTTTGCCTTAGCATACCATTTCTGGTGGGCCCAGTGTAGTGTGTGTTCCACCTCGCGTCAGATATTTTTCAGTAGCAATAGCAGTAGCATTTAGGCAAAATGTTCAGTTTCGCTTTTATCTGGGTTTACAACCACTTTAAAGAATAAAATGTGTTTTATTTTAATTCTAAGACTCTTTACAGCCATACAAAATTAGAAGATTAACTTTTTTTTTTTTTACTGAATTTGCCAGGAAACATAATACAATAAATACATGTAGACATTTACAATATTCAAAATACTGTACAAATGCATCAAAATATATATATATTTTATTATAATAAAAGAGGGTTTTGTACTTTCAGACAATGTTTCAATGCAGCAACTCTGCATCCAAGGACATCTCATGGGTTGTTTGCTGACATTTCAATTAAAGTTGAGTTCTGTACAGGATGAGTCCTCCTCAGATATAAAGAGTTTTGTTCATTATATGTTGGTACAGATTTTCCCCAATTATTTAAGAGAAGTGGATTCCTTCTGCATTAAATCCGTGCAGTAGCCTAAGATAGAAAAAAAATATATAAATTAAATGAAAAGGGAAATTGCTTTGTTTAGTAATGCAACTTTACAACCTACAAATATGGCAAGTACATTTTGATTAGGCTCCATGCACACTGGCGTAAAAAAACGTTGCTTCTAGAGGAGTTTTGTGTTGTGCCTGTAGAAGCAGCTCAATGTTATCTTATGTATGCATGCATTTTTTGAGATCAACATTTCGAGGCAGTAAAAAAAAAAACCCTTCTCAATGCGCGTTCCTGATTGGAGCTTACTGGCAGAAAAAAAAATGTAAAACTCTTCTAAACTCGTCTAAACTTGGTACAAAAAATGCTCTATATGAATGTTTTTTACTCCCAAGAAAACAGATGTTTTTTGAAGCCCAGTGTGCATGGAGCCTGAACCCTGAGGGATAAAATAAATACCTGATGAAGTCATCTATGTCCATGGTGCGGGCACGCTTCTCACTAAATCCAGCGTCTGCAAGGATCTTGTCAATTTTTTCAGAAATACTGAAGTCATCTGGAATTGCCTGTTCGCAAAACAGAACTTTTTATAAGACTTTGAATGATACAAAAAAAGAGAAGAATAATGCAAGAAAAAAAAAAAAAAAAAAAAAAAAGATAAAGCCGTTTTAAACTGAACACAAAAAAAAAAAAAAAAAAAAAATACATATTGCAGCGTACCAATCATTAATTGTGGTGGCTGCATTAGTTTCCTTTTTTTTTTTTTTTCAAATATGAACTTTATTAACATCCGTTAAGGGTGAGCCACCAATGCAGTACAAAGATATTTCAATAAAGTCATACATCATGGGCACAAAAAACGGCATGTATCTAGCAAACATCGAAGCATTTGGTACGCCCGACGGGCCATCTGTCCTTACTGGCTCCAAGTTTCCATCACTGAACAGACGGATACTGGATGTATGATAAATATAGACAATTTGGTGACATCCCCTCAACTTCCTTCTTTTCCAAATGAAAGGGGGGTGGAAAAGATAGAGTGGGGGGTGGGATGCGATGCGAAACCAGATAAAGATATGAAGAAAATAGAGAAGGAGGGAGAAAGGGTAAAGGATGGAGAAGGAGTAGAGAAGATATAGAGTAGAGAGGGAAGGGAATGAGCGGGAAAAGGAAGAAGTGTGCGAGGCAGCGATGGAGCCCCCCCTGATGGTCGGGGGGTATAGCAGTTTGTAAGCTCTATTTTAATTTAGTTCAAGGGGGTGTACCGGTAAGCAATGTTTTCCCTTCATCCGAAAAGAGGAACATATTCCAGAGTCCCCATGTTTTGGAATAGCGTTCCCTTTTGTGTTGAGCAGTAAGAATCAAGTCTTCCATTTTATTTATCTGTTCTACTTTGCTTAACCAGCACGTTATAGGGGGTGGGATGTGCCTTTTCCAATAGATGGATATACTGGCTTTAGCTGCGTTGAGTAGGTGGCGCAGGATAGATTTGTTATATATCTTAGCTGGGATACTAGAGGCGTGTAGGAGGAAGAGAGCTGGATCTTTCGGGATTTGGTATTCCGTAAACTTTTGTACTATTGTGTGTATTGTTGACCAAAAAGATGTCAATTGGGGACACGTCCAGAATATGTGTAGCATAGTTCCTCTCTCCTCCCTACATCTCCAACAAAGATCCGTGGTGGAGGGGAAGCATGCGTGAAGTTTTGCTGGGGTATAATACCATCTGGTGAGTATCTTATAATTTGCCTCTTGAATTTTGGTGGAGATAGATGATTTTAGTGTAAAGCGTATTATATTTTGAATTTGGGTAGCTGTGAAGGTTTGTCCCAGTTCTGTTAACCATTTCGCTAGGCATGATAAATGTGGCTGCTCCGTTGGATTGTTCAGTAGTGCATAGGATTTAGATAGGACTTGGGTCATACCGTCCGTTTCTGAGCAGTATTCCTCAAATAACGTCAAAGGTCGGTGGAACCTATTCGGGTCTGGGAGGGATTGCAGAAAGTGGTGTAGTCGTGCCGCAGGCCAGAACGGTAGTTTATATCTGCCCCCCTCGTCCATCAGCAGTGCAATAGAGGGCCAGTGGCCGTCTATCAGGAAGTCCACAGCCCGATCTTGGCCTCTTTCTGTTAGGTGTCGGTAGTCACGAGAGTCGAGGCCTGGGGGGGAAGAGAGGATTCCCTAAAATAGGGAATAAGGGAGAGTTTTGAGTTGTGACCGCCGGATTCTCCATTGCGCGAAAGCACAGACGAAGGGTGGTGCCTATTAGCGGGTGGGATTTCAAAGTCGTGGGTAGCTCATTGTAACACCATATCGCGCTCTTGAGAGGGATGTGTGATTGTGTTTGTTCTAACTGTGCCCATAGTTTACGTTCCCTATGTAATCTCCAATCTATCATTCGGCCCAAGTGTGCAGCTGTATAGTAGAGTCTGATATGCGGTACCGCGAGTCCACCAAATTGCTTCGGTAGGGTCAATTGTGTCCTAGGGAGACGACCCGTGTCAATCTTGTTTGTGTTAGTGTGTAGGGAGAGTTCTCGCGCTATACCACAATGTTACTCGATGGGTGCTGAAACTTTAGGGTGGGCGATTATCCGTGGTGGGAAGCAGACACGAAAGCGCGTTACCTCTTAGGCCGCCAGTGTTGAGTTTTGAGAGGGAATAAGGGATAAAATCCCTTAGGAGAGAAGGGGGGGTCCGGAGCTGAGAGCACTGATGGCTGTGGATTGTCTTTCTCCGGTTCTAGCCCGACACCTGAAGGACTATCTGCCGGTGACCGGGAGATAACGTGACGACTACCTGCTCCCCCCGTCTA
>BLSH010000574.1:104942-124173 GCA_018402905.1 Glandirana rugosa
TTACCATACGACAGACTAGGGAAGGGGTATTAGTTGCCCTGCTCCGTCCCTACGGGCGAGAGGGGTGAGAATAAGCGGGACAGCGACCTTGGGAAGATTATGGGGAAGGGATCAGACAGCATACCATTGGCTTTCACCTGGGCCGTAGGATTAGAGTACATGCCCTCTATCCAGCCAAGCATAGTTTCGCCTACTCCTATATGGCGAAGGACCGAGAACATAAACCTCCAGGCTACCCTGTCGAAAGCTTTCTCAGCATCTGTGCTGAGGAAGACGCAGGGCGTGTTAGACGTGGAGGCTACGTGAATCAGATTAAGAGCCTTAATGGTGTTATCCCTAGCTTCTCTGTTAGGGATGAAGCCCACTTGGTCTAGGTGTATCAGTGACTGCAAGTGGTGTGCTAACCTTGTCGCGATTATTTTGGTGAACAATTTCAGGTCAATATTTAGAAGGGAAATAGGGCGGTAACTACCACATTGTGCAGGGTCTTTGCCGTCTTTAGGGATAACTGAGATGTGGGCTCTCAGTGATTCTGATGGGAGAGGCGTATCAGCTTTCGTCACGTTGAGCATTTTAATCAACCACGGTCCGAGGATCGGTAAAAAAGTCTGGTAATACGTAAGGGTAAAGCCGTCTGGGCCCGGCGCTTTCCCTCCTTTGGAAGAAGCCACAGCCTTTTGTAACTCCTCCAAGGTAATGGGTTGGTCCATTTCCTCTCGGGCCTCCGCTGTTAGATGCGGGAGGAGGGAGGATGTAATATATTCGTCAATTTCGGCCTGGGAAGAGGTTTGGTCTGGTAAATTATATAATTTAGAATAAAAGTCCCGAAAAGTTTGCGGTATTTGTTTAGGCAGCACAATCTTGTTTCCACGCGCATCTACAATGTGTGGAATGTATGACGAGGCCTTTCGCTCTCTTACCAAATTTGCCAACAGTTTCCCGCATTTGTCACCAAATTCGTATCCAGCTCTCTGACAGGTCTGTAAGGCAGCTTTAGCCCTGTAATGTAGCAGGTCTGAAATTTGTTTGCGGAGTAGCAGGAGGTCTCCATCCAGTGTCGGGGAGGTGGCACGTTTATGTTGTATTTCTAAGTTGTGTAGGGTTTCTAACAAAGAGGCCAGTTGTTTATTTCGTTCTCTTTTGATACGTGATCCGTGTTTAATGAGTATCCCCCTTATCACCGATTTGTGGGCTTCCCATAACAACCGGGGGTCACACTCTTCGCAGTCATTAGTCCGAAAGTAATGTTGTATTTCTTGTGTCACATCAGTCAGCACTTCGGGGGTTTGTAGTAGGCTTTCATTCAGACGCCAAAACCGTGTTCTCAAATGGGTCGTGTCGGAAAGGGCGTATGTCAGCGTGATCGCCGCGTGGTCGGACCATGTAATGTGATCTATGGATGTATCTTGCACGGCCTGCAACTGGGCGTGTGGTATCAGGAAAAGGTCTATCCTTGAGTAAAGGTGGTGAGAAGAGGAGTAGAACGAGTAGTCCCTCTCTCCTGGGTGTTGCAGTCTCCAGGCATCTACCAATTGCGCCTGGTGAAGAGAATGTGCAATATTTTTCCTTACACGGGGGGGTATTGATGAGACACCCGTTGACGTATCAGTAGAGGGAATAAGAGGGACGTTAAGATCCCCACCTAATATGAGTTGGCCTTCCTGAAATTCAGCTAGTATCTGTAATGTCTTTTTAAGAAAGCTATCCTGTTGAGTATTTGGGGCGTAAATTGTGGCCAGGGTCACAGCAACATCACCCAATTTCCCTTTCAGGAAGAGATATCGGCCAAGTGGGTCTGCACATACCGCTCGGCAGGACCACGGGAGTTTACCTGAAATGAGAATTGACACCCCTTTGGATTTGGCCTCTATGTTAGTAGAGTAAAAGTAACTAACTTATTAACAGACATATCTGCCTGGATGTCTCACCACTTCCTCAAACTCAACTTGTCCAAAACCGAACTCATAATATTTCCTCCCCCAAATGCCATTTCCCCTGACTTCACTGTCAAGAGCAATGGCACAACCATCCACCCATCCCCACATGCTAGGGTGCTTGGTGTCATCCTGGATTCTGAACTTTCCTTTCGGCCACACATCCAATCACTTTCCAAGGCTTGCCGCCTCAACCTCCGCAACATCTCTAAAATACGTCCCTTCCTAACCAATGAAACCACAAAGCTCCTGATTCACTCCCTGGTCATCTCTCGCCTCGACTACTGCAACTCCCTCCTCACTGGCCTACCTTTAAATAGACTATCCCCTCTCCAGTCCATCATGAATGCCGCTGCCAGACTTATCCACCTTACAAACCGTTCAACGTCTGCCACCCCTCTCTGCCAATCCCTCCATTGGCTGCCACTCGCCCAACGAATGAAGTTCAAAATACTAACCATGAGCTACAAAGCCATCCACAACTCTGCACCCAGCTACATCACCAACCTAGTCTCAAAATACCAACCTAACCTTCCTCTTCGCTCCTCCCAAGACCTCCTGCTCTCCAGCTCCCTCATCACCTCCTCTCATACTCGTCTCCAAGACTTCTCCCGAGCTGCTCCCATCCTCTGGAACTCCCTACCCCAAATTGTCAGACTATCCCCAAATCTTACCACCTTTAGGCGATCCCTGAAAACTTTTCTCTTCAGGGAAGCCTATCCTGCCGCCACCTAACAACTGCACTTTTTATTCAACCCATCCCCCCACAGTTATTTCCCTCTCGTATCATTTAACCCTCCCTCCTAGATTGTAAGCTCTACCGTGCAGGGCCATCTGATTCCTCCTGTATTGAATTGTATTGTATTGTACTGTCTGCCCTAATTATTGTAAAGCGCTGCGCAAACTGTCGGCGCTATATAAATACTGTATAATAATAAATAATAATAACAGTGGGTACCACCTATTTCTAAGGATGGGAAGTTTATCGTCCCTGAAATGGGTTTCCTGGATAAATGCCACATCGATTTTAGCGCGTTTGAGGTCTGTTAGGAGGATGCGTCTCTTTTCGGGGGTATTGAGACCCCTTGCGTTTTGCGATAAGACTTTGATATGGTCCATCGCTACCCCGCACCGTTGGAGAAGAAGAAGAAAAAAAAAAAAAAGAAAGTAGAAATTAGATAGAGCAGCCAAGAATAGAAGAGGATACTAATAGATAAGAAAACAGGTGGAAGAGAGTTATGAGAAGGGAACAGAGGGAACGAAAAGAAGCGATATTGTCTAGGACAGCTGGATAGTTAGGCCCAGACAATATGGCTCACCTAAAAGAACGAGCAAAACACTTGTGTATACACTTGCGCTAGCCAACCTGGGCAGCGCCAAGTGTTCCTATGTGGGTGAGTGGACGGAGTTGGCTCACACAGAGATGAGTCCGACCCCTCCCCCACATCTCAGGTAGTGTCAAACATATACGATATGTCAAATAACTAAAGAAAAACAAAAAGGGGAAGAAAACATTTCCATATTACATACTTGAGGGACATTTGTAAACAAACAGGGTCTAAAAAAAAAAAATCAAAAAAGGTGTCTTAGGCACCGTTACCCATTGGTTAGGAGCAAACACTGGCTCCTCAAAATAAACTGGGGTATCCCCCTCCTCCGGTCAAGTAGTCATTGGCAATGCGGAAAACTCCAGTCTACCACCTGTAAGAGCTGAAAGGTAGCATATATGTAGAAATGCATTTTAGATGCCTCACAGGTGATAATATCTCATTTGTAGTCCAATGAGAAATTCTACATGGCAAGGTGCTTTTAGTTCCGTTGCTTGTAAGGGTTTCCAGTGATCATTTGGGGTCTATAGGTGTGTCTCTGTAGGCAGAGTTCAGCCTTTTATAGAATATATAGTGTATACGTTGTAGAGGCATAGTAGTGTAATTCGCCCGTTATAGCCTCTCTTTAGCTGGGGGCATGGAGGAGAGCTCCCCCTCTCCGCCATCAAAGGCAGGGGGCGGTAAGTCCCATATGTAGAACAACAGTCACCATGATCGTGGTGAGTATCCCCTTACCAATTGGTAATCCGTACACGCAGGGTCGGGTAAGTAGAAGTGTGAGATCTTCAAACTGGTCTCCCCGCCCCTCACCCGCCCCGCAGTCAATCCATGGAACGTTCGCACAGGTTCTAACCTTCAGAGGGTTGTGTGCGGGACACCCCGTGAGATCATTGTTCCAGATCATTAATAAAGGCACAGATTATCTCCTCATATCGCCAGTCTGAAGGGATTGCTCCCAAAGTAGTAACAGATTTTATCCACATACCTGTTTGCTTCCCGATCAGTCCTCTCTGTGCTGATCAACCGAGGGTCTCCTGGGATGTCTGCGGGACCTCTGGGGTCGAGGGAGGGAGTCACTCCCAGATGAGTCTCCAGCTCGGTTCCGCGGACGGGGGAGGAGTGCTAGCCAGTTAGGAATAGGGATCGGATCGGCCTCCAGAAACTCAAAGAGACCCGGGAGATCTGTGGGAACCCGGAGAGTAAAGGAGCCCTGTGCCTTCCGGAAAGTCACTGCCAACGGATATCTCCAGCGGTACGTGTATCCTTGGTCCCTTGCTAGCTCCAAGAGCGGGCGGAGGAGAGCCCTGCGCTGCAATGTTGCTCTAGATATGTCCGGCAGGATCTTTATAGATGCTCCATCAAAATCCTGTTCCCCCGCTTCCCATGCTTTACGGAGGATGACCTCCTTGTGAGCGTACCGGTGGAGTCTGCAGATGACATCTCTGGGTCTGTTGGGATCAGTCGGTCTGGGTGCTAGCGTGCGGTATATCCGATCGAATTCCATCCCAGCTGGGAAAGAGCCCCCTGTCAGACGCCTGAAGATCTCCATTGCGGTAGCGGGTAAGTTCTCCGGGCCCGTTGCTTCAGGTATGCCACGGAGTCGCAGGTTGTTCTTGCGGCTCCGGTCCTTGGATTCTTCCAATTGAAGCTGCAGGTGTGTCGTGGCCTCCGCCTGGGATACGTGTGCTGTTTCTAGGAGCGAGAGGCGATTCTCGATGGACATCAGGGAGCTCTCGCCGGTAGTGACCCTCTCCGCCAGCGACTTCACATCTGCTTTCACTGCCTGGATCTCTTTCCGGTGAGCTTCCTCCACTCGGCCAATAAGGCCCTCGATGTCAGCCTTCGTGGGCAATGCCCGCAGTAGCGCCTTCAGCTCCTCATCCGCCCGCCCACCGAGCGGGGGAGACGGTGGGCTTCCCGTCGCCGAGTGCAGGTCTGGTGGAAAATCTGCGAGCGGGTCTTGGCTCAGGAAGGATGGGGTGGGGGTTATCTCCTCCTGTATCCTCCGTTGAGTGCTCTTTGTCGACGCCATCTTTGAGCTGCTGGTAGAGGCCTGGGGTTTGCCGAAACGATTTAACGAAATAATTCTTCAGTTCTCCACTCAGTTTAGCCTGGCAGGTGGTCCTCAGGGTGTATTTTGTTTTCCTCTTTTTGGTGGTGGACATATCTCGTAGATTATGATAGTGAAGGGTGAGATGTAGGAGAGACGGTCAGGAGCTCAAGAAGAGTCCGTCTCTATCCAGCCTTGTCCAGACCACGCCCCCCTAGTTTCCTTTTTTTAAGAATTTTTCACCTGGTGATCTGGCCAGTAACAAACTTCCTGTATTAGGGATCACTCTGGATGAAGGAGCGACAGAGACACATTTGGACAGCATTATCATTCTGGGGGGAGGGTAGGGTTAGATGCACTAGCATATTTAAATACACATGGAAGCCAAGCTCCAAACTTATAAGAAGTTGCAGCAAAAGTAATTTCCTTTTGGAATAAAGGTTTTATATAAACATAAGCTGTCATTGTAAGCACCCATGTCTGTGGTAAATGGTTTGTCTCAACCCTCGAACTGCTACATCTGCAAGACAGCTTTTGTTAAACCTAACGGACTTACTGGCAGGATCACCAGGTGAAAATAAAGAAAAGAAAGCCTAAAAAAGAAAACTAGTGCAGCCATCACATATAAGAATTGGTAAGCTGCAATCTAATAAATGTTTGCTTTTGAGTTTATTACTGCTTTCAAGTATAACCAATTTCTTTTTTGCTTTGGATAACATAGGTAAAGGTAAAAACCTCTGACATGTTATTTTTCTGTTGTCTACCATTGGGAAATTTCCCTTCACTTCCTATCTAGCAATGCAACAAAAAGTGCCCACAGGAACAATCCCCCTCTTACCTTTTGTTCTGGGGAGAACTCTATCATTTTGGAGTAGTGTTTTTTCACAATGTCTTAAAGAATAGCTATGCTTTCACTTACTGTAATAAACAAATGATACTTACAACATTGTGAAGAGAACAATGTATTCTGTAATTTTTCTCTAACAGTTCCTGGACTGCACTGGATCTGCAAACAAAACAATACATATAAATAACATGCTAGATCTCATTATACAGAGGCTTACAGTGGCTCTAAATGCAAAACATGTTTTCCTTACCCAATTGCCACCTGGCCACAGTACATTTACTACAGCCAGGCAGGATCAGTACATGTAAGTGATCCTGCCTCTTCTGGGTTAGCGGCAGGAGTACATAGGTGGCACAATGTCAACATTGATGACTCACAGCTATCACATGGTACCTGGGCCAATAATAGCACCCTGCACCATGTGATAGCAAGCTTAAAAAATTGAAAACATTTTTTATTTCATTTTTAACTTACTGTCACCAGTCAGTATCCATGATGACCACCACACCAGTCCTATGATGCTGTACAGTACTGATGACAGTATGAAAGTGAAAATAAAATGTAATTTATTGTTTTGCCAAAATATTGGGACCAAAACCGCAACTTCAATAAACTTGCCATGGTTTTTACTAAATATCTCTGTCAGTTTTCCAGGGCATTTTAAAGGACCTCAAAAATGAGATAGGCCATCAGTATAGATCAATTTTCAAATAAATAAATAAATATATATATACACATACATACACACACACACAATCTCACAAAAGTGAGTACACCCCTCACATTTTTGTAAATATTTTATTCTATCTTTTCATGTGACAACACTGAAGAAATGACACTTTGCTACAATGTAAAGTAGTGAGTGTACAGCTTGTATAACAGTGTAAATTTGCTGTCCTCTCAAAATAACTCAACACACAGCCATTAATGCCTAAACCACTGGCAACAAAAGTGAGTACACCCCTAAGTGAAAATGTCCAAATTGGGTCCAAAGTGTCAATATTTTGTGTGGCCACCATTATTTTCCTTCACTGCCTTAACCCTCTTGGGTATGGAGTTCACCAGAGCATCACAGGTTGCCACTGGAGTCCTCTTCCACTCCTCCATGACGACATCATGTAGCTGGTGGATGTTAGAGACCTTGCACTCCTCCACCTTCTGTTTGAGGATGCCCCACAGATGCTCAATAGGGTTTAGGTCTGGAAACATATTTGGTCAGTCCATTACCTTTACCCTCGGCTTCTTTAGCAAGTCAGTGTGTTGGAGGTGTGTTTGGGGTCGTTATCTTGTTGGAATACTGCCCTGTAGCCCAGTATCCGAAGGGATATTATGCTCTGCTTCAGTATGTCACAGTACATGTTGGCATTCACGGTTCCCTCAATGAACAGTAGCTCCCCAGTGCCAGCAGCCCTCATGCAGCCCCTGACCATAACACTCCAACCACCATGCTTGACTGTAGGCAAGACAAACTTGTCTTTGTACTCCTCACCTGGTTGCCACCACACACGCTTGACACCATCTGAACCAAATAAGTTTATCTTGGTCTCATCAGACCACAGGACTTGGTTCCAGTAATCCATGTCCTTAGTCTGCTTGTCTTCAGCAAACTGTGGGCTTTCTTATGCATCATCTTTAGAAAAGGCTTCCTTCTGGGACAGCAGCCATGCAGACCAATTTGATGCAGTGTGCGGCGTATGGTCTGAGCACTCATACGTTTATTTCCCAAAGACAACCTCTAGATATGACGCTGAGCATGTGCACTCAACTTCTTTGGTCGACCATGGCAGGTTCTGTTCTGAGTGGAACTTGCCTGTTAAACCACTGTATGGTCTTGGCCACCGTGCTGCAGCTCAGTTTCAGGGTCTTGGCAATCTTCTTATAGCCTAGGCCATCGTTATGTAGAGCAACAATTATTTTTTTCAGATCCAAACAGAGTTCTCTGCCATGAGGTGTCATGTTGAACGTCCAGTGACCAGTATGTGAGAGTGATAACACCAAATTTAACACACCTGCTCCTCATTCATACCTGAGAACTTGTAACACTAACAAGTCACATAACACCGGGGAGGGAAAATGGCTAATTGAGCCCAATTTGGACATTTTCACTTAGGGGTGCACTCACTTTTGTTGCCAGTGGTTTAGACATTAATGGATGTGTGTTGAGTTATTTTGAGGGGACAGCAAATTTACACTGTTATACAAGCTCTACACTCACTACTTTACATTGTAGCAAAGTGTCATTTCTTCAGTGTTGTCACTGAGATACTGTATATGCACATATACATACACACACTATCTCACAAAAGTGAGTACACCCCTCACATTTTAGTAAATATGTTATTATATTTTTTCATGTGACAACACTGAAGACATTTTCGGTCTGCAGGGAAAGATCAGAGGAAGGAGCTTCTAGTCCTCCCTTTAGAGTGACATTTAACCTGAAAAATTGGCACCACCTGGTGGTGGAGAGGTCTTACAGCGGGTGTCCGTACCAGCGATAAGGGGAATATTGCAGACAGACAGGGCCTTTGTACCGGGCCCGCCCCCATCAAGCTCCACAAGGGGGCCCGGCAGCATTACAGTTAAATTCTTCATGTTAAAAGGAAATAGGACTTTTTTAACCTTCCTCTTACTTTTGCATGCTTGGGGGGCGTAATTACATTTTCCTGGGCCCCATTAGGTCTACAGAGGGGCCCAGGAGGTGAGTGCAACAGAGGGACTTTTTCTTCATTTTCGGGAGGCGCATGTGTACAATGTAGTACAGCTTTCATCTGCTATAATATAGTTCCGGCAGCTGCTGCCCTCTGCCTTCCCTGGCGGAGGGATACAGTAATGATCTGCTCCCTCCTCCCATCCAGGTGCTGACTGAGACTTGTGTGAGACGGCTCAGCAGCTGACAGGGACAGCGTGGCTGCATGGAGTGGACACAGTGAGTGAAGAGAGGATAGAGACCTCACTGTGTCCTATGATTATGAGCATGAATATCACACAGGCAGCGCAGTGCAGGAGGTGCTCTGTCAGGGTGACATGGCTGCTGGAGGTGCTGACTTTGTTAAGCTATGGATGTAGTGAGTGTTACAAAATGTATCACAGCCATAACAAAGTCAGCACCTCCAGCAGCCATGTAACCGTGACATAGCACCTACTGCACTGTGCTGCCTGTGTGATATTCATGCTCATGATCATAGGACACAGTGAGATGCTACTTTACACTTGTGTTTGACGGGGGGGGGGGAGGGGAGTAAACATGTGCAGCTGAACTGCATTTTTACCTCCCCTGTAACCATTTCATGCCCAGCAATGTTTTTTACATCGCTAGACTGGAAGGTGATATCTTGGTCATTGCTGCAGCAATGATCACGATATGTTTTAGCCCCAGGGATTTTTTCACAAAGTAGAAGTAATCCTAGTGGCTAAGAAGTCACTGGGGATTACTTTTATAGGTGACGGAAGGGGGTCCCTTCCCCTTCCACCACCCCCTTTACCAAGCTCTCCCAGTCCCAAGCAATTGGCGAACCTGGTAAGAATGCAACCAGCAGCGTTCGGTTCCTGGGACACAGTGAGAGGTACAGATGTTGTTCCCCCCCCCTACTGTGTGACATCAGAAACCAGAAGCAGTGAGGATTTTATCATTTCTGGTTTCTGTCTTTTGTGCCCAAGCCATTACCGGTTTGAACAAGCATCTGATCAAACCGATTTTGATTTGTTCAGATACTTTAGAGGCCGGAGGAGAGACATTGAGTATAAGAGACCCCCCACCCCTCCATAAAGAGTACCTGTCATAACCAATGCTATCATAAGGGATGTTGTGCATCCCTTCTGATAGCAATAAAAGAGATGTAAAATAATGTAAAGATACAGTGTTAAAAAAATAATAATAATATAAATAGTAAAACCTTTTTAAAGCCCCCTTTCCCTCATGCTCTTGCTCAATTGCAGACATTCATGTTGATCCCGCATGCACATGATCCTTGGCTCTGTCACAAAGGACCAGCGACAAACACAGAGAGGGGACAAGCAAATCTGCAGTCATCTTGTCTCCATAAAGGTACAGTGAGTTGAAAAACACCCCCCTTCACACCTAAGCCATGTCCCTGTTGCCAATGATTGATATAGCTAAATTTGATCATCATCATCTTTAAAAAATCATGCAGTACAGGTGCATTGAACCACAACACCTGTATTGTGTGATTATCATGATGATAATGATAATAA
Organism: Glandirana rugosa; assembly: GCA_018402905.1. Lineage (NCBI taxonomy): Eukaryota > Metazoa > Chordata > Amphibia > Anura > Ranidae > Glandirana > Glandirana rugosa. The sequence goes on from BLSH010000574.1 coordinate 115,317, forward strand.
CATGACAGTGAAATGCATTCTTTGGCCTCATTTAGGGCCCCATTCACACATGGCACTGCAGATATGCATTTCCTGTGCAGGATCATCTTTTACCAGCACAGAAAGGCACAGTGTTGCATGCATCCCTGTGTCAGTTTCCCATTAGTTTCTATTGAGACACAGCCACGGTGTCCTAATATGTAATGTGGGTGTGACTGGGCCTCTGAATGCATACCAACCAGTCGGTGGGGACAGGGGGCATGGTTAGTGGTGGGGGCGGGGTTGAGGGGCCCCATCAGATAGCCTGTAGGGGGCCCCGTGATTTCTAACAGCAGCCCTGCAGACAGAGCTGCTTCTTTTAACCACTTCAGCCTTAAAGTGGTTGTCAACTCATGACAACCACTTTAAACTACAGGTAAGCCAGTAAGCCTTACCTGTAGGTCCCGGGAATATCTCCTAAACTTGTACGGTTCAGGAGATATTCCCTGTATCAGCAAGTGCCGACGTCATCGACACATGCGCACTGAAGAATCGGCACCCGGGGTAGCCCCAGGTGCCATAAATAACTGCTCAGGAGTGACATCAGCGCGGCTCCGCCAATCACAGCGCTGGAGTCCGCGTGTGAGTGGACAGAACCGCAGACCCGGAAGAAGCATGTCGCCAGGTACATCGGTGTGCCGAGACCGCTGCAACAGCTTCTTTCCAAGGTAAGTATTTCATAATGAGCAAGTAGTAGCTCATTATGCCTTTGCAGGTTTTTTTTGGGGGGGTGGGGGACGGACGGACAGACTTTACAACCACTTTAATGACCAGGCCATTTTTTGCGATACGGCACTGCGTTACTTTGACAATTGCACGACGATGTACCCAAATACAATTGATGTATTTTTCCCACAAATAGCGCTTTCTTTTGGTGGTATTTGATCACTTCTGTGGGTTTTATTTTTTGCGCTATAAACAAAAGAAGAGCGACAATTTTGAAAAAATATATATGTATTTTTTTTCCTTTCTACTATAAAACACATCCAATAAAAAATGTAAAAAAATCGAATTTCTTCATCAATTTAGGCCAATATGTATTCTGCTACATATTTTTGTTAAAAAGAAATCCCAATGAGCGTATATTGACTGGTTATTCCAAAAGTTATCGAATCTATAAACTAGGGGATAGATTTATAGCATTTTTATTATTTATTTACTTTTTTTTTACTTGTAATGGCGGCACTGCGGGATTGTGGTGGACAAATCTGACACTTTTTTGGGAACCAGTGACATTATTACAGTGATCAGTGCTAAAAATATGCAGTGTTATTGTACTAATGACACTGGCAGGGTAGGGGTTAACACCAGGGGCGATCAAAAGGTTAAGACCCGTTTCACAATGAGGCAGTTTTCAGGTGCTTTAGTGCTAAAACTAGCGACTGTAAAGCGCCTGAAAACTGCCTCCCATGCCGCCATAGTGTGAAAGTGCGAGGGCTTTCACACTGGGGTGGTGTGCTTGCAGGTCAGGAAAAAAAAGTCCTGCAAGCAGCATCTTTGGAGCGGTGTATACACCGCTCCCATCCGGCCCCTGCCCATTGGAATGGATGGGCATCGCTTCGGTAGCGCCGCAACACAGGCATTTTTAAACCCTTTTTGGGGGTTAAAAACGCTGCTGAAACAAGCGGCGCTTTACCGCTAACAGTCCTGCCGCCCCAGTGTGAAAGGGGTCTAAGTGTGTCCCTAGGAGGTGCTTGCTAACTGTGTTGGGAATGGTCTGACTGGATGTAGACAGAGATTGATTTTCCTGCTTAGCAGGAACACAACATCTCTATCTTCATCTCTGTCAGAACGGCGATCTGTCTTGTTTACATACGCAGATCACCATTCTGCCTCTCTGGGGAGGGATTGGGGGTGGCCGGCGGACATTGGGTCTGCTGGACCCGCCGATTGGCTCCCACTCTGTCCTCCAGTGGCACGCGCGCGCGCGCGCCCCCACTGTCTATTGCACAAAATGATGTACAGGTATGTAATTTCGTGCAATAGAGTCGGGGCGCCGCAGTATATCTGCAGTAGGCAGTCTTTAAGTGGTTAATTTAAACCTTGTCTGGGTGATATTTTTTTAATTGTTTGTTTTATCTTAATTAAACTGCAGAAGGGCGTAAGTGAAAAGAGAAAACACAGGTTTGGCAAATGAAAAAAGGCTCAGCAAGTGAAAGACTCATGTATATCCTGTGCTAAGAAAAAATGAAATTTCTTGATAAAGAATAAGAAACCTCTTGAGCTCTCCCACCTGTACACAAGTCAGCAAGCCATGACTCATAATCTATCAAGACAGTTCTGTTCCAACTGCATGCTTGAAAGAAAACCACTAGTGCTTTGGGAAGCCAGTGGCATGCAGTAAATATTTGGACATCAACCACTTGCCACCCAGGCCAATTCTGCCATTTCTCTCCTGCATGTAAAAATCATCTTTTTTTGCTAGAAAATTACTCAGAACCCCCAAACATTATATGTATATTTTTTAGCAGAGACCCTAAAAAATAAAATGGCGGTCGCTGCAGTTTATGTCGCACAGCAATTGTACAAACGCAATATATATATATATATATATTTTTTTTTTTTTGAAATACACTTTCTTTCAAAGGGCAGGGTGACAGCCAAACAGCCGCTATCATATCTGGATGATACATGTAGCTGTAGGCATCCTACGGGCGGGAAGTGGATAAAGACTAGAAGGTATTCACATGTCTCATTCAATCACATATCAGAGGATTTTTACTCATTTCAGGACAACGGGCAGAGTCATGAAAATCACTTTTTTGGCATCTGTGTTGGAGACAGACTTCTGTTCTAAGAAAGCTTTACTGTGCTATGCACCGATTTGTTTGGAGGACTTTTTGATCCCTTTAGTACCTTTTCACCATAACCTGTACGGTTATAATGTCTACATAAAAGACTAATAAAAGTTTACCAAAACACAATTTTACTTTAACAGCTGTTGCTATCAATATTGGAACTTACTTAAAAGCTGCTGCAAGGGTTTTGTTTTTCCTTACAAAGGCAATTCTCACTAAGCCATCCCATTCCTATAAAAAAAATAAAAAATACAATGCATCAGCGTATTTTTTTCCATGTGATTTATTTTATTATTGCATAATACATAGTTACAGTATTTACAATTTAAAGTAGAACTAAAGGCAAAAAAAACAAACATATTTTGTATTTTGGATAGAATGCAGAGCGATTAGAATGCCTATCAGTTTTTATTGCTGTCTGTGCCCCATTAAGGAGATTCACCATCTCTATTTGTCCTGTGTACCATTACCATTGAAAGTGAAAATAAAAGAAAATCCCATACTTTGGGTTGTCCCCAGAAAAGTAATAGAGAGGAAATCTTCCAATAGGGACACTAGTTCTGGTGAGCCAGGGGTGCCCAAGGCATTTCCTTAATTTGCAGGGATTTCCTCTTACTTCCTGTTTGGATATGGGACAGGAAGTGAATCTCTGTAATGAGATACAAACAGTGAACAAAAAAATCTCACAGGGGTTATAAGCCTCCCTTGCTCTATCCAAAATAAAAGAAAAAAAAGTTCTACTTTAAAGATCAAGAAAAATGACTCACTCTTGATGAAATGTCATTAATCAAAGCATACCATCAAAGAAAAAAACAACAACAACACTTATGTACTCAATGTGAATAAATGAATTAAAAAAAAATCTCTAATTGGTTTTCTTGCTTGTACAGGATAAGGGAAAGAAAATAAATTGCAGTTAATTAAGTCATCAAAATGTTTAGGACACAGTACTTAGCACAATTGTTGAAAATCATGGAAAAGGCACAAAAAAAAAAAAAAAGTGGATTGGCAGGGTGTTATTGTAAAATCCTTATACAAGACAACAAGGACATATGACATTGACACTGTCTGAATCAAGCTGCAAATTAGCACTGAAGTATCCTTCGCTTTGTCCCGAGTGAGTCACAGTATCACTTACACATTTGTTTAGCCTATTATGCATAGCACCATAATTTTTTTTGCCTGGAATTCAGCGTTAAAGCTAGAAATGTTTCAGACATTATGCTAAACTACTTTGTACATTCCAGGCATCCTTGCTTATATGGATTACTGAAATTGTTCCACATGCACTAAGAAGAAGCTGTAACTTAGAGAAGACAAGCGTAACATAGCAAACATGGTGAATGGAAATGAAATTGGAGATAAACAGGGCCAGGTTGGAAGATCAACATACTCTTAAAGCGGATTTGTACCCTAAAGTGGAACTTCCACTTTAAGGGAAGGTGACCCTCCGACATGCCACAATTGGCATGTCTTTTTTTTTGGGGGAGGGGGCGGGTGACCAGGAACCCTGCTTTCACTTCCTCCCCTGGTGCCGTGGCTCAGGGAAGGAAGTCCACCTTCCCCCTCCCTCTGCGATCTTCTGGGACACGTCACAGGTCCCAGAAGATACGCCGGCCAGTCACAAGGCACAGTGCAACTCGTTGACACTTTTTGTAGCTGCTGATTTTACATGGGTGGAACTCCGCTTTAAGCCAAGTAGGCTTGTTCTTTTTTTGTTCAACCCACTGGGTCGGAGCCGCTGTACTAACAATCTAATGCTAGTACAGCGATCTCCCCCGCTGAGCTATAGTGCCCCTCCCGGCTTTACAGAGCACGCAAAAGATGTGAGCAACCAGTCAAATATTGTATACTAGTATAACCCCAACTGAAAGTGAAGGATAAAAAAGGCTATGTGACAATAATCCTTAGCATCATGTGACTTACCTGAAAGTTGATGGGTGGAGGAGGATTCTTTGGCTCTATTCTGACAACACTGGACTCAACTTTTGGAGGTGGCTTGAAATTGTTCTTACTCACCTAGAAAATAGTAACAAAATGATTGTGTATTCTGGAATTCATGCCATTAGTCTATGTACAAGGTACAGTAGAAATCACTTTTATATGATCATTTGGGGTAAGATGAGAGAAAGTAAACACAATAAATAAAACACGACACAAAAACCCAGCATAATCTTCTGTGCCAGAGGCTTTTCTTTCTACTTTTCAAGTTATTCTTCCCCTGTGTCGTGTACAACCAATCTGGGCAAAGGACAGCATGTTTATTTCATAATCATTCCTGGACTTTTTCCAACATTTAAATGTAATACTCTAAAAAAAAAAACTGATTTAAGATTAAGATACAAAGAACACAATTCAGAAGGAAATTCAGCCTATATGCCATTGTGACCATCATCACCAGGACAGAAAGTGATGGGCAATCCAAAGTTTTACAGTTGTTAAGGCAGAGCAGAAATAGGGAGAAAATCTCTCAGTGGGAACACCTGTCTAAGAAGATATTTCCCCTCACTTCAAGAGACTTTCTCTCACTATCTCTGGGGCATCATGGGAGACATGCCCTTACTGGGTGGACACGCTTCCTGCCTCGGTCCGCAGGAACTCATGCCAGTGGGCTGGTAGCAGTGGCCTGGTAGCAGGCCACATGGAAAGTCAGGAGTAAGGAGAGGTGGAGACACTAGCTGGAAGTGATAGCGGCTGCAGCGCAGTGGAACATGTTGACAACAGGATAGGTGATAAACGGGTGGTAAGATCCTTTGGACTTGTTTTCATTGCAGTGGAGCGCAGCATTGGTGAAAGCTGTTTAAGGATGCAGCGGAGCATGACACAGTGACAGCGGGGTATTTTTTTATTATAGTGGACTTTGCAAATTGCTATGTTTGCTATTCCATGTGCCTATTATAGCATATTAAGTAGTAGTAATTTCAGCTGTCATATGGACTGCATGATCATACGCAGAGGCACTGGAACTTGTTGTGCCTGATTACACTCTACACCTATCCTGCTTAATATACACCTGTCAGCTGGCTTGCGTCTGTCTGCTATTCAACTCCCGCTTGCATTGTGTTTAACTTGGCTAATATAGCTCATTCACTACTTTATTCCACTACCTAACCAACACTGCATCTGAATTATAGTGCTATGCTCACAGCCTACATTGTGTGGATAATTACAATTGTACCCCAACTTCACTGTCATGCTTGCTACTTGCGCAATGTGGATATATTGAATCCTGGTTATATAACTTTACCACAAGAGAAAAGCTGGTGCTGGCAATAGTGGCCACATGTGAACATTGATAGGACACTCGATTCTCTAAAGGCATAGAGCAGGGATATGCAATTAGGGGATCTCCAGATATTGCAGAGGTACAAATCCCATGAGGCATAACAAGACTCTGACAGCCACAAGTATAACGCCCAGAGGCAGAGGCATGATGGGGCTTGTAGTTTTGCAACAGCTGGAGGTCCGCTAATTGCATATCCCTGGCATAGAGTATGTTTATAGAATTTTATTTTTGGAGATATATTTATTAAGAGGCAGGGGCTCATGCCAGGATTGAGTCACCATGGTTGAAGCCTTGTGTGCACTAAAAGGGTCTCTTTCCGGGTATATTTGTTGCACCTGGTCTGGACTAGCTGTTTTTAAAGAAGGCAATGTTGTCTCTTTGTGGGAAAGATTCTGGTTGGGTTGTGTTATTGTCATCTGTATTACCGTAAGTAAATTTTGTAATAGACTTTTTTTTTTTTTTTACATAACTTTATGATTTTTTGTTCTGATATTGACTGAGCACAAGCCACATTGGTCCTGAATGGTGGTTATATTTTTTCAGGGTGTCTATGCCCTGGATTATCTTTTTTGTATGTAGTGTCTCTGGGACAGGACAAGAAGAGATATCTTCTCATTGGTAAACAGACAACACAACAAAACAAGTTTTTCCCCCCTATTTCTTACTCTAAGATAGAGTAGGAAACAGAACAGCAGAAAATTTTACGCTACACTATATCCAAAATAACCGTACAAAAAAGATTGTCAGCCTGGTTAACAATGCTTATGGACAAAATTCTGAAAAGTACAGGCGTGGTAATGGCCAACAGTAACAAATGTTTTCTAAATTTTATCAGTTACTGCCAATACTGGTCTTTAAAGAAAAAGTAAACCGTGATGGGGTTCAATATTCCCCTGCAAAGTAAAAGCATAATGGGCTACTATGCATCGCACGAATTGGAAGTCACAAAAATTCTCGTAAGACAGAATAAAATAAAATCGGAAGTGATGTGATGTGTTAGTGTATTTGTATTGCATTTTCGAACGACAGCTGTACTGATTAAACGAAAATTGTTCGATCGGGCATCATATGAGAAAATTTGTCCTACATGTCCGGACAGATAATAATCGGATGAACTGTCATGATCGGCTCTCGAAAGCTCTGTACTAACAATCCAATTATCGTACGATCGCTTCTAAAGCGGTATTTTTCGTCCAATTTTCTGATCGTGTGTACAGGGCTGAATAGTTGCCCAATAATTATGCACACATAGATATTCTCCTAAGAAAGCCAAAAGCTCACTTTCACTTTCTTAAATATTCAGGTTTATTAACATTTTGGATTGATCGAGTGCACTGTAGTTGTTCAATAATGAAATGCTCAAAAATACAACTTGCCTAATAATTGCGCACACAGTGTATATTTTAAAACGTAAACAATTTAAAGGATAGATCTATAAACAGAAGTGGATAATCCCTTTAGAAAGAATATTGTCATTTCATTTTCGTATTAGCACTAAGATCGACTTCTGCGGGTGACCAGCACAGAGCCAATCAGCACTGTCCAGACAAAGGGTTAGGGGTCTTGCAGCCTCATAGGGCAATCAGAAAACTCCTCCTACAAGCTTTAACCAGTGCTTGGCTGGACACTAATAGAAGTCACAAGACTGCTCTAACTGCTGATGAGAAAAGGTATTTAGAAGTTTATATTTAATAAAATAATTGCTTTTCCATGTTGTGTACTGTGGATAGAGCAGATATAGTGAATGCAGGCTCCTGGGTTTAGTAACACTTTAATACCAGTAAAAAAGGTTCCGTACTTTCATGAGATGGTCCACACGAGCCAGAAGTTGGGTGTTAATGGAAAGCCTGCAGTACAGTTTGTCTCCTGGTTTGGCAACAAGTCGCATGGCAAACTCTCTCTGAAACATCAGCACAGCACATCTGGCATACAGGAAAAGAGAACACATGAATGATAGCAGCAACAAGGCATATTTATGAAAACTAGAGAAGAAGTAAACCTGTCAGGCAATAGATATTAATCCCCATAGGCTTGGACAATGAAGTGATAAATAGTGAACCATGCAGTATGGTGCATGTAAGGTTCTGCCACATAGTATGATAGGGGACACATATCCTTCAAAGCCTGCATGGCAGCGCTAAAATATATCCTATGAAAAAAGCTGTGCATGAGCAGAGCAGCATGGCATCTTACAGGAGAACTAACATGTCTCATAGACCTATTTAAAGGATAAGTTCACCTTTAAAAAAAAAAATAAAAAAAATATATAATAATAATAATAACAATAATAATAAATGATAACAATAATACATATAAACACCGCGCTGTGTCAGTGGCAGCCTGCTTCTAGTGCCACTGTGAATCTGTGTAAAAAGTTAAATAATACCTATATAACTGAATATATACCCCAGCCACGACAAACGTAAAGAAGGACATAAAGAGGGTGACGCAAATGAACGGTCCGTATTTATGATAATGAGTATTTTAGTGGATTTAGAGATAATTTAAAAAATTGAAAGAAAAAAACGCACAGGAATAGATTAAAAAGGTCGGAAAAGAATTATAAAAGTAATTTTAGAAACCATGAGACAAGCAAAAAATGACCGAGATTAAGGCGAACATTACTGAATTATCAAACTCATATCACTCTAAACTCTTATTAATACAAAAAATTTCGCCGTCGATAAAAATATATATATATAAGTCAATATATCCATAATAAATTGAAAAATGTGTCTAAGTGTCACCGTGATCT
>BLSH010000574.1:148898-167371 GCA_018402905.1 Glandirana rugosa
TTAACTCGTTCAAGAGGGTGAATTTTTCTACTCTCTCCGGACATTAACAGTAGTATCCATGTGAAGTTGATACGCTCTGTCTTACTCCTTTTTTTTAGGTCTTGTAGCGTAACAGACTAAAAATCCGGAGTATGTGTGCCTGCAAAAAACTGCGGCCGCAAAAGACCGCAAAAAAACGTCGAGAGGTACAATCAGTTACCGGGGTATTTTTGAAACCGCAAAGACTCGACATCCACCGCAGCCGCAATCACTCGTCTTTCATCTTGGGTACCGGTAGCGCAAGACTCCGACATTGTAAAACTGCAAAAAACTGCGGCTACGGTATTATACGGTTCTTTGCGGTTGGTCAAAAAACGCCGGAAAACGCCGGTATAATAATAGGTGGCATATGGTAGCATATGTTGGCGTTTCTTGGCATATTATGGCATCGGCGTCAAAAAACGTCAAAATGTTACAGCCTCAGAACGCGATGGCCATGGGTTCTACTTTCTGCTCACTAACGCCGACGCCACCTACAGCTCAGAAACGCCAAAGTTTTTATGGGGCCATTGACTAACATGGAGAGCTGCAAAAAAACGCCAGAAAACGCCGGCGTCAAAAAACGTCCGTGTGTATGAGGCCTAAAAATCAGACAATGCGATGTTCTGGATTTTTTTTCCTCATTCTGTCTCGCATAGTTGAAGTGTACCTATGATGACAATTACAGGCCTCTCTCATCTTTTTAAGTGGGAGAACTTGCTCAATTGGTGGCTGACTAAATACTTTTTTACCCCATTGTATTTTTCCCCAAAAAATTATGCTTGAAAAGCGACTGTGCAAATACCTTATGACACAAAAAATTGCAAGGATCGCCATTTTATTCCCTAGGGTTTATGCTAAAAAATATATATATATATTGTTTGGGGGTTATATGTAATTTTCTAGCAAAAAAAAAAAAACTTGTCTTCAAGTGGTTAATGGTTCATTAGTGAAGCTGATCAGGCTGTTTGCTGATATGGTTTGTCTTTTTTTTTTTTTTTTTTTTTTTTTTTTTTTTAATTGTGCAGGTTCCTTATGGATCTGAACAGTGCCAGCACCGTTGTGTTGCAGGTCTTGACACAAGCAGCTAGCCAAGATTCTTCCGTACTGAAACCGGCTGAGGAGCAGCTCAAGCAGTGGGAGACACAGCCTGGCTTCTACAGCGTCTTGCTGGTAAGACCTTCCTTAAACACTATCCCTGGAATTCATGAAGGTGCAGACAGATTTGTGCAAGAGCGTCTTGCCTGCATTCTAAAAGTATTGTACTGTGCTCCAGTGGTGTAACTAGAACCTTCAGGACCTCGGTGCAAGAAACCATGAAGGGCCCCCCTGAACACAGACTGACAGGATGTCAGTAGTTTTTTTATTTTTTTTTTTTTACCTTCGCCTCAGCTGTACAGAATTACTGGACAGGAATAGCTCTGTACAGCGCTTCCTGTTCATTTACAAACTAAAGCATAGTTAACACAGTTTACTATGTTACAGTTATGATTCACTGACTCTTCATTCAGAAAAGAAAGTGATTTACCCATTTACCTGACCCTTCACCGTATGAGGGAGATGTGGGTGGGGGGCAGGAGAGCACAGAGGGCTGCAGAGCACACAGGGGGCAGCAGAAAGAAGCTAAATAGGAGGAGTGGCAGGGACGGCTGCATATAGAGAAACTGATCTCTCCATTTTCCTCCTGAAGCAGGAAGGAGAGGAGGAAAAGCGGGCATTTAGCGGCTTCAGGAGGAAAATGGAGAGATCAGTTCTTTTTATATGCAGTTGGCTCCGCTGCTCCTCCGCTCCTCCTATCCAGAGGTGAAAAAGGGCAAGGTCACAATTGTGACCCCTGTGACCCCCCCTTTAGGTATGCCTAAAATTAATTTACCTGTCTAGAACTTGTACTTCAAGTTGGCACATGCTGCACCACTTTTAGAATGCACATCAGACACTTACAAAAAATCTGTCTGCCCCAGCATCTCTCTCTGTACATTAAAAGAGAACTGGTCTTAATTAGCTCCACTTTTGTAAAATAGAAACTGTCTGTATTTTATTTTCAGTTTGTTTGCATTCATTGTCACAATGTTAAAGTGGAGCATTTAATAACTACCTGAATTTGTAGCACGAGTCACTGTCAGAACCAAAAGTGTCACGTATGCTTCATGAATTTGGCGCAATGCATTAACAAGAGGAAATATTGCCAGAAAAGTGATGCAGCAGCTTTTTTAAATCCCTCCTATTTGTCATAATAGGTGTCAACGGTGTACATTATTCATATCTGATTTAGGGCCATGGCACAGTAGTAGTAGCTATAGATTTTCTCTTCTTAGGGGCACATTGATTAAAGCTGTGAATGTGACTTTCACCAAACATTCACTGTTAGTGAATCATTTGCTGTCATGAAACAGATACCTTGAAGATTCATCTGTAGTGACTGGTGAATGTCAGATTCACTGCTTAATAAATATACCCCTTAGTGTAATGTCATTTTGTTTTTTCTTTTTTGCTAGCAAAAACATTATTGCACTGACACCACGGGTCCCCACTGATAATAAACTTGGTTCCTGAACATGCCACCTCTGACCTAGTGATCACATCAAGTCAAAGGCTGTAGGGTTCATCTGCAGTGCCATAACTGTAGGGCTAATTTACACATAATGTGATGATTGGCATTAAAGTTAAACCCAAGCACATAAATCCCCCCCCCCCCCCCCAAAAAAAAACTTTTTTTTTTTTTTTAGGCCCCACCCCCATATATTTGCATGTACAAATATAATGTGTCATGTGTCAGGGGGCTTCTACGCATAAAAATATTGATTGCGATACACATGTTACGTATTGACGTGCATGCTGGAGTAAGAGCAATATTTCTAGCACCAGACCTATAGGGGGCTTTTAGGCTGGGTTCACACCCATGCGAATTGGATGCAGGTTTCCTGCATCCTATTCGCATAGCCGGAGATTGTGACCGGCTCTCTATGGAGCCGGTTTGCACATCTCCGCATCGGTTCCGGTACGAATTGCACAGGAGCTCTGCGTGTCTTCTGGTCTGTTTCAGGTCCGAATTCAGCCCAAAATTCAGCTGATATCGGACCTGAAATGGTGAATGGAGACGCACCGGACCCCTGCTCGGAGCCGCTGCGTTCTTTAGTGTAAACCCAGCCTTAAAGTGTCGCCCATGGAAAATATAGAGTATTGATTTTTTTCGCCATTTTGCGGGGGGGCACGCAAACTTAGGGTGTGACATTTTAGGTATCTATTTATTTGGCACAACTTCATCTTTTATATTTTACCAAAAATTTGTTAATTTATTGTGTTTGTGTGTCCAAAAATGAGCTTTACTGTATTTGTTACCAAAATTTTGCGTTTCCTAGACCTTGCGTTTTAATATTTTGTGACCTAAAAAATTGGAACTACCACTATTTTATTCTCTGGGGTGTCTACTTTCCTCAGACATTGTCACTTGTCACTGGGGGGAACAGTCTCTTCACCTGGAGATGCTCAGAGCACTCTGACGCTTCGTTTCCAGGACCAGGGATCCTCAAGCTTTTGAAGTGGACTCCCTGGTGACACCATGTGATCATTTCTCTGTGATTTATGCCTTCCCTCCAATACAGCTTCTCTCATGCCTGTTACACAGGATTTGGGTGGACGAGCCCTGCTGATATTGCCCCAGCTTTTTCCAAGAGATTATGGGATTTTCTGGTATTCTGAAAGTGTGAACATGTTGAAGGGCCATCCTTGGCATCTTCCAGCCTGACCAGGCCTGGCTCAAGGTCCAATCTTCCAGCCTTCTTTACGGACTTCAATGGCTTGGATATTGAAACCAGGGTCTTGAAGGATAGGGGGTTGTCTGATGCTGTCATTCCCACATTTTTCAGGCCAGGAAGGCTACTTCGAGGAAGATTTACTATAGGGCCTAGAAATCTGTTGTGACACTAGTAAGTTCCATCCTTGCAAATATGTGGTGGGCCAGGTCTTGTCTTTCCTCCAGTTTGCGGTTGATATGAAGCTGGCTTTGAGAACAAGCAAGGGACAGTTTTCGGCCTTGGCATTATTTTTTATTAAGGCCAATTGCTTCCCATTCTTTGGGGCCTGCTTTTTTTCAAGGTGTTGCATGCATGGTGCCTCCGGTTAGGTCACCTTGTCCCTATGGGACATTCATTTGATGTTGTCTGTTTTGCAGAAACCTCCTTTTGAGACAATTGTGGACCTTCTGCTAGTTCTGTTGACTCTGAATTTCTTATAAGGAGCCATTTTGTTTCATGTAATGAACTGTTTCTGATATTTCATCTTGATGAGGTGGTTTTTCAACCTCAGCTGTCAGTCCTGCAAAAGGTGGTCTCTTCTTTCCATCTAAACCAGGACATTGTTTTGCCTGTTTTTTTCCCAGGCCTCAGTCACCAAAAAAGTCAGGCGGTTGGATTCCCTTTTTTATCCCCCCTGAAGGTCCAAGGAAGGGTCAGGCAGCTGCCAAGTTGACCATTTCCCATTGGATTTGTCAACTTATTTCTCCAGCCTCTGGTTTTAAGGGAGAATGCACATTCTAATAGGAGTATTGGTGCCTCTTGGGCTGTCTCTCATCAGGTGTCAATAGCTCAGGTCTGTGAGGCTGCGGCCTAGTCTTCGGTTCACACCTTTACTAGCTTTTACCTTGTAGATATAAGAGCCAGTGAGGATCTGCCTTTGGACCCATTTTTTTTTTGCAGGCTGCTGTATAGTTTCTTTCTGGCCTGTAGGTCGTGGTTGTGTCTCCGTTCCTTGATTTGCAGTGCTTTGGGACATCCTGTCAAGTGAGGATTAATATGGCTGCTCTGTCTCCCATGATGTACAATTAATAAAACTGGATTTTTGTACTTGTCTGTAAAATCCATTTCCTGGAGGACAACATGGGACACGGAGAAGTGAATTCCACAGGTAGGAACAAAAATCTAGTTATTTAGTCTGCCATTTGTTTAAAAGGAACTTGTTGCCTATAACAAGGAAGTAGGATCCTGATATATGGATAGACATGTTGTACCATAGTATTAAAGGGAAGCTCTAGGCAACATAGAAATTTTGGAGATGTACTCCTTATGCCTTGACACAAGACATTGGCACTGTGGCAGGTCAGGAAATCTGCTCAGTTTGCTTCATGTAAGTTAATTTTATCCAGGCATAATGCACTCTCTAAGTGTTTTTTTTAAACAAAGCCTCTAAATACCTTTTTTTTTTTTTGCTATTTTCAGGCCAGTCACATGACTCTCGGCTTCTCCGATTCGGGGCTACAGTGGGAGGAGCCGAGATCTCCCTCTGACGTTCAGCCGGAGAGGTCACGTGGCCGCTCGGCCCCTCCCACTGTAGCCTTGGATCGGAGTAGCCGAGCGGCCAGAAGCCACGTGACTGGCCTAAATATAGCTGAAAAAATGTATTTGAAGGCTTTGTTTAAATAACACACTTATACAGTCAGTGCATTATGCCTGGATAAAATAGAGGGGCTGCCAGTGACAATTATTAAACATTTTTTTTAACTACTCCTAGTGGCAGGAGGAGGGGGGATGGAGACACAGACATACACAGCTGACAAGCAGGGAGGGAGGGGTGAGAGGGACAAAGGAGAGCTGCGGATGACAGAGGCACATAAACTGACCATGGTAATTAGGGCTCCACAGCCATGATTACCGAGTTCAGTACACAGAGGGGGCACAGGAATTGGCAACATCAGCCAGTTTAAGCTGTAAAAAAAAACCCAAAAAACTGGATGATCTTGCCAATGTGAACATGACCTGACGAAGGGAATTTCCTGAAACATGTAGTCATTTGTGACCAGACTCTGTCTCTTCATCTCCAACCTCGGATCTCCAGCGAGCATGTGAGCTCCTCTCCTCTTGGCTCTCCCCAGCAGCTTTCCCTATTTCCCTTGGTGCAGCTGTCCATTTGCTCATTCCGGTCATCTGACTCCCCTGTCACATAACATGACACACCAACATGGAAGTGAGTGGCAGCTGGTGTTTTCTCCATCCACCTGACTTTCCCAGCGGCGGCATCACTCCCTCTCCTTCCAGCAGTGGTTCTTTCACCACCCACTGGCATCCAGCAACAGGAGCAGAGTCATCCATCCCTTGGTGTTCAGCCCCAGGAGTCTGTAAGTGAGCTCACACCAGCTATGAGCGAGGGTCTGCTTCCTTTGCAAGTTTACCTTATGCCTGCATGTGATCAGACATGAGCCTTGTTTTTTACTTCCTGTGCTTTTATCTAATAAACTGTTGATTTTCAACAGCTTCATTATGTTTGCTTTGGTGAGCCAGCGCACCCTTCATGTGTTATTTGTGCTACTTATTTGTCCCCTGAGTTTGGGTGCTACGACCCCAGGCAATTTGCTTCACCATAATATTTTAAGTGCTCTCTGCCCTCAAGGCACGCCTGGAACCCCCTTGTTGTGTTTTTTTTTTTTTTTTACACATTACAACTCACCAGTTGCTAGTGGTTACTACTAGTAACCTCTAGCAACTGAACAGTGAGCTGTAAAGTGCTGTAACCTCTAGTAACTGAATGATGAGCTGTAATTTACTGCACATTACAGCTCACTATTCAGTTGCTAGAGGTTATTGCATTTTACAGCTAATTTAGTTGCTAGAGGTTACAGTTCACTGCCTCAGTGTCCCTCTCTGTAAGCTGCTCGGTCCTGCCGCTGCTTTATCAATCCCCACCCACGCTGCTGACAGAAGAAGGGTGAGGAAGAAGAATGCACACACAGCCTGTGTGTCTCTGATGTCTGTGCTCCATGCTGCTGACCGGATAAGGGGGGCAAGTGGGGGAACCGTCTCTGCTTTACCCCCTGTCAGACACTCATAGCCACTCCAGTACTGACAGAGGGGGAACAGGCTTGAGAACATGCAGCCTACAGCTGTGCCTCTGCTCTGTCACAGTGTGGCTGCGGGAGAGCAAGCAGGGCTGCACTCTCTATAGAGGGACTTGGTGTCATCCTGTCTTCAGCTCCTTGACACACGGAGATCATGGAGAGGAGAAGAGAGGGGAGGAAGAGGGAGGGGAGGACTGGGCGAACCAAGATGACTCCCCGCAATGGACAGCACCTGGGGTGGACCCCGCCTCCTTTCGGTATCGGCTTTTTTTTCCTTTCGGCCGAGAGAAAAAATTGTTTTCGGCCCGATAATTTTTGATTGCCGACATTTCGGTGCATCCCTATTATCTAATCTTACCAGTGATTTCTTGATGTTTAATGTGACGTTTTAGCAAGGCGCTCGTGTAGGTGAGGAAATGGGATAGGATGGGGTTGGGGGTTGAGTTTCACTTGGACTGGACTCTGGAATAAGCAAATATTGTCTAAATACAGTCTTGTGTATTCTTATTGAAATCTTTGTATGTTTTGTGTATTCCTGCACGATCTGTGAGAATGTTCCTGTAATGAAGACTGGTCACTGCTGCTCTCTCTCCTTGTGCAGGGTGACTGGTCTTGTATCTGCTCCTCCTGCAGTTTTCTGCAGGCAGCCTGTAGTGGGTGGAGCCTGATAGGTCCCTCCCAAAGAAAGCTCTGCTTTCTGCGCAGTGTACTGCACAGTGATGACGTCACTGCTATGTTTATAAGGTGATATCTGGGATTAAAAAGGCATTCTGTGGATTTCTATCATTTGTGACTATTGAGAAATATATTTAAAGTGGATGTAAACCTGATTCATTAAATTTGAGCTGGGCATATCTGTGTGTAGAGTTTTGTTATCTCTCTTCAAATAGCTATGTCCCGTAACTGTCTCTTCTTCCGTAGCTCTGTTATCAGCCTGATAAGTTCTCACTCGTTCTGGTTAGTCGGGACATAGAATTAGAGTCAGGGGAGGTTGCTAAAAATAGATTAGTGGGCTGCTCAACAAAACACAGTCAGAGCTCTGCATGTGTGCTTTTCCTCTAATCAGCTTTCTCACAGTCTCTCAGAACGTCTAGTTATCAACCCCTCCTAGATATGAAGGAGGAAGTGGAAAATCTAACGGGAAGTGTATTTTCTAAACAGTATATCAAAATGAAGACAGAAGATATACATATAAGACTTGTATAGGGAGGCTTGTATTATCTAGGTTTATCATCTGAGGCTGTTCACTTCACTTGGTACATAGAGGGTTTACATCCACTTTAACCAGTTGCCGACCGTCGGCAACTTGGCTCGATATCACGAACCACCGTCACCTCACTGTGTTACAGGGGGAGCCAGGGAGCTGGTATGCTGGACTTGATGTCCGCCGGCTACCCGCGATTGCTCCCCCCACAGTGCCAGAACGGAGTTCCATGTATGTAAACACACGGATCTCCGTTCTGACGGGGAATGAATGTGATCGTAGGCTTCCTGTGTATGGGAGCTGCGATCACTCTCCTCCCCCACTGAGCCCAGCCCCCACACAGTAACACATCCCAGGGAACTCGCTTAACCCCTAGAGCGCTGCCTACTGCTAACCCCTTCCCTGCCAGTGACATTTATACAGTAATTAGTGCATTTTCATAGCACTGATCGCTGTATAAATGCCAATGGTCTTAAAAAAGTGTCAAAATTGTCCACCATGTCTGCCGCAATGTCGCAGTCTCGCTAAAAATTGAATATATCTGCCATTACTAGTAAAAAAAAATAAAATAAATAAAAACCCCATAACTGAATTCTCATTGTTCGTAAACGCGGCAACTTTTGCGCAAACCAATCAATATACACTGATTGCGATTGAATGAATTCGTTTTTTTTATATATTTTTTTTTTCCTTTTGGATATGTATTATAGCAAAAATTAAGAAATATTCATTTTTTTGCAAAATTGTCCCTCTTTTTTTTTTTGTTTATAGCTATGATCAGAAATGACGCAGAGGTGATCAAATACCACCAAAAGAAAGTTCTATTCATGGGGAAAAAAAGGACGTAAATTTTGTTTGGGTACAACGTCGCATGACCTCGCAATTGTCCGTTATAGCGACTCAATGCCGAATCGCAAAAAGTGCTCTGGTCATTAAGGGGGAAATCCTTCCGGGGCTGAAATGGTTAAATGAACGTTTTAGTTCCTGAAGTTCACCTTGAACTACTTGCCTCTGCTCCTTTATTTAGTTCATTTCAGGTGTCATTGACCTAGATTAAAGTTTTACATTTGATGCTTTGTCATACATTAAGTCCATACAGGTGATCTCCTTTTCAATCAGAAATAAATGAGTAAAAAAAAAAAAAAAAAAGTGCTCCAGTTTACAATATTTTTTTTGTTTATCTCTTGCGCTTTCTCTATTGTCATCCGTATCTGTTGAGATTTCTGCCTTTCACTTGACTTTCACCGAGCCACATTTGGTTCATTTATCTTATTTTAAATTGACAGCCCTTTCTTCTCCCGTCAGCTCAATTGTTACATGCTATCTGTGTCCAAGTGACACATTATAACATTTTCTATTGTTGTTTTTTCATTTGCATTCCTTTTTTTTTTTTATTTTGTCAGGCACATCCTCTTCTAATTTGTGTTTCAATTTATTTTAAATGCAACTTTAGAAAAGTTTCAGGCCAAATGACAAGTTTACCAATGTATGTTTTATCTTTTCTTGTTGCTACTCATTAAATAATGTTCCTTTAGCAATGACAGCATGCTGTTACTGAGATTGTGATATGCCACTTGTCTTAAAGAAGTCGTCATAATCACAGCATACGCTTATTTTATAATATCAACATTATAATAACAATACAAACAATAGTCATTTTTGACAATCTAATATAAGCTTACTTGAAAAATCCCCTTTTGCGTTGTATGTTCTGCCTGTCTGCTGGCCATTTCTTTCTACAACTTCCATTCCACCACATCTAGGAATTGGTAAGTTGCAATATAAATGGATGTTTGCTTTTGGGTTTAAAGTGGTTGTAAAGGCTCTATGCATGAAGGTAAAAAATCTTCTGTGTGCTGCTCCCCTCAAAGCCCCCCTAATACTCACCTGAGCTCCCTCTCTATCCAGCGATGTGCATGAGAGACTCGACTGTCCGGGGACTCCCTCTCTTCATTGGCTGAGACAGCAGCGGGCACCCATCCAGGAGCAGCGGCTCAAGAGCAAGCACGCAGTGGTGCCCCCAGGGAAAGCTTCTTTCACTGGGGCACTTCTTGAGAGGGAGGAGACAGGAGCGTCGGCGAGAGACCCGAAAAGAAGATTGGGGCTGCTCTGTGCAAGTATGACATGTTTGTTATTTAACCACGTGCCATCCGTCCACCGTCAAATCTCGTTCTGGGAAGACACCATATAACATCCCCCAGAACGCGTGCTGTTGCGGGCCCGCTGGGCCGTGCGCCGATCGTGGCCGCGTCATGTTGCCTGGACACGGTGTGACCCCGATCTGTGTAAAGAGCTGCGGCTCTTTTATACGTGTGATCGGCTGTGTCCAATAACGGCCGGTCACATGTAAACAAGGAAGTGTCGGTAAACAGCGCTCCTCGCCTCACACTGACAGAGTGTGTGGAGAGAAGTGCCGATCAGTGGCATCTCCACTCAGAGAAGACCTGGGCATGTAATCAGAGCACTGATCATCAGTGCCCTGATGACACAAAAGCCCCAGTAGTGCCCATAAGTGCCACCAATCAGTCTCTGCCCATCAGTGCTGCCCATCAGTGACACCTATCAGGGCTCACCATTGCCGCATATCAGTGCCACCTATTAGTGCCCATCAGTGTGGCATATTAGTGCTTCCTAATCAGTGTCCCATAATCAGTGCCCATCAGTGCAGCCTATCGGTGCCCATCAGTGCAGCCCCATCAGCGCACATCAGTGAAGGAGAAAAATCACTTATTTACAAAATTTACTGACAGAAAATAAGAAAAACATTATTTTTCTTTCAAAATTTTCTGTCTTTTTTTTTTTTTGTAAAAAATAAAAGTGCCAGCCGTGATTAAATACCACCAAAGGAAAGCTCTATTTGTGTGAAGAAAAAATGTATTTGGGTACAGTGTTGCATGGCCGCGCAATTGTGATTCAAAGTGCGACAGCGCTGAAAGCTAAAAAATGGCCTGGGCAGGAAGGGGGTAAAAGTGCCCTGTATTGAAGTGGTTAAAAAAAAAAATTCCAGTTTTAACCTCTTCCTGACTGCCTTCCGCACATTTACTGCGGCAAGGTGGCCCAGCTGCGCGAAACGACGTACCTGTACATTGCTTCGTGCAGTAGCCTCCGGGGGTGCACGCGTGCACTAATTGGACAGAGAGAGACCCAATCATTGGGTCCAGAGGACGCGATGCACGCCGGTCACCTGTGATCATTTCTTATGTAGACAAGGCAGATCACCGTTCTGACAGGGAGTAACAGAGATATTGTGTTCCTGCTAAGCTGTGTTCTCCCAGTCAGAACAATCCCCACAGAGTTAGTAAGCACCCCCTAGGGACACACTTAACCATTTGATTGCCCCTGGTGTTAATCCTTTCCCTGCCAGTGTCATTAGTACAATGTCCATGCATATTTTTAGCACTGATCACTGTATTAGTGTCACTGGTCCCCAAAAGAGTGTCAGGTGACTGATTTGTCTGCCGCAGTGTTGCAGTCCCGCTAAAAATCACTGATCGCCGCCATTAGTATTAAAAAAATCAATAAATAAAAATTCCATAAAATATAACCATCATTTTGTAGATGCTATAATATAACTTTTGCGCAAACCAATCGATATACACTTACTGGGATTTTTTTTTACCAAAAATATGTAGCAGAATACATATTGGCCTAAATCGGTGAAGAAATTTGAGTTTTTTTGAATGTTTGTTTTTATTGGTTATGTATTAGAGCTGCACGATTCTGGCCAAAAGGGAATCACAATTTTTTTGCTTAGAATAAAGATCACGATTCTCGCGGCACAACTTCTTACATACACAAAAAATTAGGCTAACAGCACGGTTTTAGGTTTTTTTTTTTTGTTTTTTTTTTTTTTTTAGTTTTTTTTTGTTTTTTTGAAAGTGTCATTTTTCCCAAAAAATTGCATTTGAAAGACCGCTGTGCAAAAACCGTGTGACATAAAATATTGCAACAACCACCATCTTATTCTCTAGGGTCTCTGCTAAAAAAATATATATAATGTTTGGGGGTTCTAAGTCATTTTCTAGCAGAAAATACTGGATTTTTATTTGTACGCAGCAAATGTAAGAAAAGATTTAGTCTTTAAATGGTTAAACTAAACTCTTCTATACACCGGAGTTCAACCCTTTGATATTTTGTAACATAGTATCTTTTTACTTCTCAAAAGTGAGACTTGGCAGCCTGCCCAGACAGGAGAGGCTCAAGTCGCTCCTAGAAAAAAGATTCCTGGGGACACTTCAGGCGACTTGCATTGACTTCTATTACAGTCAAGTCGCGCTGAGTCGCCCCCCAAGTCTGACTCCATTAACTGCACTGAAAATCACGGTAATGCCTGATGGAGATCGCGGGGGGGGGTTTGGGGTTGTGAATCAAGATTGTGATTTTAATACGATTAATTGTGCAGCTCTATTAGAAAAAAATAGTAAAAATATATATATATATATATATATATATATGAAGGGGTTAATATCGCTTTAAAGTGTTACTAAACCTACAACAGTAAAAATCAGGCTGTATATGCATTAAAATGGTTGTCAAGTTTCAAAATTAAAAAAAGACCTCGCATACTAGCTCATTTTGAAATGCTTACCTTAGATCGATGCGGTAGCAGCGGTCCCCGAGCACTGCTGTGACCGGCGACATGCTGAGTCCGTCGTCTTCCGGGATCCTGGGCGCCGACCAATCACAGCGCGGACTCCAGTGCCGTGATTGGCAGGAGCCGCGCTGGCGTCACTCCCGTGCATGCTCATGGGAGCCGTCATTTACGGCACACTTGGTGAAGAAACGGCCCGGTCGGGCCGTTTCTTTACTGCGCATGTGCTGCTGACGTCGGCACATGCAAATACAGGGAATATCTCCTAAACGGTGCAAGTTCCGGGACCTACAGGTAAGCCTGAATATAGTCTTACCTGTAGTGTAAAGTGGTTGTAATGACTTGACAACCACTTTAAAGCATGCTTGTTGTACTCACTGTGGAACCTAAGGGGATAATCCTCTGCATTATATAACAAGGCTGTTTGGTCCTGTCTTCTCTGATCCGCCCCTTCCACAGTCCCCAATCCATCTTCTAATAGTACAGAGCCTTGGAGGCACCAGTTTGGTGTGTATTGCTAGAGCGTTTTCTTATTTTTTTTTTTTTTGTTTGTCAGGGTGCATGTGATCAGCACAGGGCCAATCAGCACTGTCCAGACAGAGGGTCAGGGGTTCATGCAGCCTCATAGGACAGTCAGAGGAGAATGAAAACTCCTCCTACAAGCTTTAACCAGTGCTCTGGCCGGACACTGATAGAAGTCGCAAGACTGCTATATACTGCTGATGAGAAAATTATTTAGCAGTTTACATTTAATAATATAAATGCATTTCCGTGTTCTGTGTACTGTGGGAGACCGGATATAGTGAATGCCGGGTCCTGGATTTAGTAACACTTAAATACCGCTTTAAATGAAGTAACCCCTTCTTTCTTTTTAGATGTGTTTTATTATTTTTTGTGACAGATTACATTTATTGGTTAAATTTTTCTCCAGGGTGGATTTGATTTAAATCACAATTTAAATCACTAGTAAAAAGGCTTGATTTAAATCCTATTTTTTTAAGGAGAAACGGTCATCTCTGTCCCACAGTGGCTCCTCCTCTGACCCGCTGTTGACTCACTGACAGTCCCATTCACTTTAATGGAACGGCTGGTGATGCGGCAGTGACACCACAAGGTGAGGGACGTGGCGGCAGCAGGCGAGTGGATGCCAGCTAATGGGCGCTGCCATGATGGCTCTGAAAATGACAGGCGATTCAACCAAATAAATCATACAGTTTGTAGTATACATAGATTGGCAAAACAATGGGATAAAGGAATATTCCTGAACTTTGTTTTGTCTTATGTTTACTGTGAAATTGTGTGAATGCATTAATGCAGTGCATGTTATCTCAGCTTGCAGAGCTTGGATTCATTGAATGAGTTTACCAAAGATGTAAATATTGCAGAATATACAACTTCATGATACATAACAAAGCTCCATTTCATGCCGAATAAACTAAAATATTAATGTATCTTAACCACTTCTGTTTGGGCGGACGTCATATGACGTCGCTACCTTTGAGAAGTGATATCTGAATGGTGCCTGCAGCTGCAGGCACCATTCACATATTGTTTTTTTCAGGAAGCGATTCTGCACAAGATAAGTCGTCTTAGCGGCCACACTTTTATCAGCGGCGGGAGAGGTGCCCCCCCCCCTCCCGCTGCTTTCCGGTCATCACCGCCGCTTACCGGACCCGCCGGCAGCAGCGGAGATGGTCCGATCTGTCCCCCCCAGTTTCCGAGAGCTCACTCGGCTCCATAGTACGGCAGGGCGGAAATGACGTCACGTCCGCCCAACGGTCTTAAAGGGCCCATTTTTTTTTTTTTTTGGGCTGTCATTTTTTTTCAGATTTTTTATTTCTTTATTTTTTGCATTTTAGTGTAAATCTGAGATGTGAGGTCTTTTTGACCCCCGATCTCATATTTAAGAGGACCTGTCATGCTTTTTTCTATTACAAGGAATGTTTACATTTCTTGTAATAGGAATAAAAGTGATCAATTTTTTTTTTTAAAAAGAACAGTGTAAAAAGTAAAAAGCAAAATAAATAATTAAAAAAAAAAAAAAAAAAATTAAAGCGCCCCGTCCTTGCGAGCTCGCGTACAGAAGCGAACGCATACGTAAGTCCCGCCCACATATGAAAACGGTGTTCAAACCACACATGTGAGGCATCGCCGTGATCGTTAGAGCGAGAGCAACAATTCTATCAGTAGACCTCCTCTGTAGCTCAAAACTGCTAACCTGTAGAATTTTTTAAACGTCGCCAATAGAGATTTTTAAGCTGCAAAGTTTGTCGCCATTCCGCGAGTGGACGCAATTTTGAAGCATGATATGTTGGGTATCATTTTACTCGGCGTAACATTCTCTTTCACAATATTGAAAAAAATTGGCCTAACTTTACTGTTTTCTTATTTTTTAACTAAAAAAAAAAGCACGCTTGGAAGACCGCTGCGCAAATACGGTGTGACATAAAATTTTGCAATGACTGCCATTTTATTCTTTAGGTGTTAGAACCCACAAACATTATATATTTTTTTTTCTAAGTAATTTTTATAGCAAAAAAAACAGATTTTAACTTGTAAACAATGAACCCAAAAAACAGCCCCATTACTGAGGTGGTTAAATAGAAAACTATCTTTAAATAGATTTTTACTCCAAAAGCATTTTATTAAAATAAATTTGATAACAATCAAAATTTTGATTTAAATTAAAAAAAAAAATCCCCCTTTTTTTTTTTTTAAATCATTGATTTTTATCCACCCAGCTTTTTTGCCAGATTGGTTATCTGGATGCTTCATTAGACTTTCACTGAGGCTGCATTGTACAAAAATGTTGAAACAAACCCTTGAAAGATGAATGGAATGGATTGTTTCACATATAACTCGCTGTGAACATTTTGCTCCTATCTTAGCTGGGAGTGAAATGTCAAGATTAGACAAATGATAGTGAAATGTTAAGCCTGGTTTGTTTTATTATGTTGTGTTGTAGATGTACTTTGTGGTGGCACTTTTTCAATAATTCTGACAAATATACCTCTAGCATATGGAAATATGGGTGCTTCTCTACATCTGCTACATGTTCTTCCATAGCTGATAAGCCCACTGGATAGTATGATAAAAGACCAGCAGTCTGGTTGTAATTTTGTTGTTTTTTTGTATATTAGACTTTTAGCTTAAAAAGGACAAAAGTACAAAACTGAAAAAAAGCTGTTACCTTTGATTACTTTAATACAACTACCAACCAGCCCCATTCTAGGAATAACAAAGACTTAAAGTGGAGTTACACCATTTTCTAAGCTTATACCCGGTTGTGATAGCTAGTGGCTTCACGTCCAGGCACGCACTGCGCATGTGCGAGTGGCGCTGCGCACCGTGATTTTTCCCAAAGTCTTTTAGGACCTGTCCTGTGTCCCAGAAGACTTTAGGAGGGAGGGGGAAGGAGACTTTCCACTTCCGATCGCCTAAGGCGCCCGGAACGGGACTACCCGTTAAAATCGGCTATCCGCACCCCCACGCCCTCCTCCCCAAAAGCTCCGATTCACCATCAGGAGCTGGGGAGGAGGTCTTAAAGCGGAAGTTCCACTTTTAGGTGGAACTTTGCTTTAATATAGCAACAATGTAGGACATCAGCCCTATAAGGAAAACTAAATCCTAGAGCAAAAAGGTAATATATTGCAGCTTACCAGTTCTTAGATATGATGGCTGCATTCGTTTTCTTTTATGAGGTATTTAGTAGAAGCTTAATGTTGCCAACATCCCTAAATTACGTGTATATTAAAATGAAAACCCTCATAAATGGGACTTTCAGCGGCAACAAGGAGAGAAAATAAAGTATTACTGCCTATTACCTAGAAGATGTAGTAGATTAAAAAATACACAATCTTTATTTATAACAAAAAGTATGGAACTATAAAAACAATACAGGCGGTCCTCTAGTTACAAACATCCGACTTACAAACGACTCCTACTTACAAACGATGGGAGACAACAGGAAGTGAGAGGAAATCTCCCCCTAGGAAGGGAAATTCACTCCTGTAAGAGTTATTATGGGAAAAAGGTGTCTCCACTGATGCTTTATCACCAATCCTTGTTTCCACAACAACCCAAAATTTTCAAAATCCAATTATCATTGGGAAAGGAAGTGAGGTGAAATCTTCTGAACAGAAACATAGACAGCAAAACAAACATTACAGGGGCGTTAACCCTTCCCTATGCTATCCAAAAAGATTAAAAATAGCTTTTCTGGCTGGAGCTACACTTAAAAAATGTACCTGTTCCGACTTACAAACAAATTCAGCTTAATAACAAATCTACAGTCCCTATCTTGTTTGTAACCCGAGAACCGCCTGTATATACAAAATTGTGGTGGCTATTCATATATATACATGCAATGCACCAGGTCATCACAGAGGACAAGGGGGCACTATTTACATCTGGAAGAAAAAAGATTTAATCTCCAAATACGGAAAGGCTTCTTCACAGTAGGAGCTGTGAAAATGTGGAATAGACTCCCTCAAAAGCTGGTTCTGTCCAGCTCAGTAGATTGCTTTAACCACTTCTACACTGCGTGCTGTATATTTACGGTGGCAGTGTGGATGTGTACCGCGAATCGCCGGTGATCTGTGGGTGGCCGCTAGGGGGCGCGCGCCCGCCATACTCCTGAGGAGTGTGCCCGTGGCTCGGGCAGACCCGATGTCCGCTGGCGAGCCGCGATGAGCGGCCACAGCCAAAGAACGGGAAACCGCCGATGTAAACATGTTAGTGTGGGCATAGGAGATCTACTGATCCCTGTCACTGGGGTCAGTTAGATCTCTTATGCCCATGGTAGCCCTGCCCCCCCACAGTTAGAACACACCCAGGGAACACAGTTAACCCCTTCACTACACCCTACAGGTTAACCCCTTCACTGCCATTGACATTTATACAGTAATTAGTAGACATTTAAATTTCTGATCGCTGTATAAATGCCAATGGTCCCAAAAAAAGTGTCAAAATGGTCCGACATGTTCGCCCCAATATCGCAGTACCGCTAAAAATCGCAGATCACAGCCATTACTAGTAAATTTAAAAAAAAACAAAACCCAGAAATCAATTCTCATCATCCATAAATGCGGCCACTTTTGCGCAAACCAATCAATAAATGCAGACTGCAATTTTTTTTTTTTTTACCAAAAATATGAGGAAGAATATAAATCGGCCAAAACCGATGAAAAAAAATGTTTTTTTTTTGGATTTGTATTTTAGCAAAAAGTAAGAAACTGTTTTTTTTTGCAAAATTGTCGCTCTTTTTTTGTTTATAGCGGTGATCAGAAATGACGCAGAGGTGATCAAATACCACCAAAAGAAAGCTCTATTTGTGGGGAAAAAAAGGACGCAAATTTTGTTTGGGTACAACATCGCACGACCATGCAATTCTCAGTTAAAACAACACGAAACGCAAAAAGTGCTCTGGTCAGGAAGGGGGTAAATCCTTCCGGGGCTGAAGTGGTTAAAAAAAGGTTCCCGATCGAAACCTCCATTCTCCTCTATGGAGCAATGGATGTAAACGAACATGTGCCCATTTACATCCGCTTACCTCCAATGCGACCGGAGGGAGAAGAGTGTAAATGGACAGCCGGACTGATTACATCTAACTGCCCATAGAGGAGAACATAACTGGAGCAGACATGGAGCTGTCCTCCCCTGTTGTTTTAAACGCAGGAAAAAAAGGGGTGTTTATCTCGAAAGAAAACCACCATAAACTAGTGGAGACGCAGTAAAGACTAGTGGCGATATTTGTTTTTTTCTCGCTGTTAAAACGTTTTTTTTTGTCAAAGAATGAAAAACGATTTTATGTTTAGGTTTTTTTTTTGTAAAAA